>JAULCE010750406.1:0-14577 GCA_032359355.1 Macoma nasuta | reverse complement strand
TACCAGAGTGTTTTGTCCAATCGTATAAATCAGTAAGGATAAGCATTTCCCCCAGTTTCTCGTGAAAACCGGGCTAATACGTCCCGAGATAAGTCGCCCCGGGTCAACTCGGCCTCAGATAAATTCGCACATATGACCAAATACTATGGAACGCCGATGCTGCCTCCTGGTGGTACTTGTCCGTATGTTCTGTGCATTTACCAAGTTGTTCTGTACTAACGACATGTTGTTGTGTGCGTACATCATTGTGTTATGTGCATTTGTCATTATGACATGTACTATCGACATTGTGATGTGTGCATACATCATTTTGTTATGCGCATTTGTCATTATGTCATGTACTAACGACATTGTGTTGTGTGCATACATCATTTCGTGCTGTGTATATGTCATTATGAAATGTACTAACAACATGTTGTTGTGTGCATACATCATTTAGTTCTGTGCATTTATCATTTTGTTATGTACTGCCATTATTGTATGTGCATTTACTAACTCATTATGCACTAACGATATTTTGTTTAGTGCAAACATCATTTCGTTGTGTGCCTTTGTAACTATGTTATGTACTTACACCATTATGTTGTGTGCATTCATCATTTCGTTCTGTGCATTTGTCATCATGTTTTGTACCTACGACATTTTGTTTTGTGCATACATCGTTTCATTCTATGCATTTGTCATTTTGTTATGTACTAACACCATTGTGTTGTGTGCATACATCAATTTGTTCTGTGCATTTGTCATTATGTTATGTACTAACGACATCGTGTTGTGTGCATACGTCCTTTTGTTCTGTGCATTTGTCATGGTGTTATGTACTAACACCATTGTGTTGTGTGCATACATCAGTTCGTTATGTGCATTTGTCATTATGTTATATACTAACAACAGTGTGCTGTGTGCATACACCCTTTTGTTATGTGCATGTGTCATTATGTTATGTACTAACGACATTGTGTTGTGTGCATACATCATTCCGTTCTGTGCATTTGTCATTATGTTATGCACTAACAACATTGTGGTGTGTGCATACATCAGTTCGTTATGTGCATTTGTCATTATGTTATGTACTAACGACATTGTGTTGTGTGTTACACCATTTCGTTCTGTGCATTTGTCATTGTTTTATGTACAGTTACTTAATAGTTTCGTACTTACGACCGTCTGGCATGTGCGTACATAATTTAATTGAGTGTGCCAGTTATAATGTTATGTGCATGTATCAAGTTGTTTTGTACTTACACCAGTTTGACCTGTGAGTACATCATTTCTTTATGTGCATGTTTCATAACGTTGTGTGCATTTAGCCAGTTGTTGTGCACTAACGACAGTTTGACATGTGCATATATCGTATCGTTATGAACATCCACCATTTTTTTTGTGTTTATGCTTATGTGTTATATGCATTTATCAATTCGTTTTGCATTAAGGGAAGTTTGTCCTGTCCAGACAACCTTTCGTTCTGTGCAATTTGCATATTGTTATGCATCTGCAATAACAGAGTTGACACCTAAAATAAGCAGAATGGCGGACACGTGGTTTCTGTTTTTCAAGTAAAGGTATTGCACAATTTATTCATATTTAAACGGATTAAATGATTTCTATCTGGTGGTTTTCTTGCAATGTACATTACGCTTCTTTGAGCTGTGCTTGTCTTTTTTTTCTATGCTTAAGTTAAAAAATATAACGGAGGATTATAGTTCCCCAAGCAGAAACATAGTGGGTGGGGTATCTTTCTCTTTTATAAACAATATAGCGCACATGTTGTTCCCCATTTATGAAAACTGAAAAGTTCGAATCTCATGATAAACAACGTTCTTCAATACGATGCGAAGTTATTATCTTTGGACTTAGTTCGCCATGGTCTCTTGAAACATGAAGAACAAAACATGCCATTTAAAAGCGTGTATGTCGCAGTTAATATGTACGGCATTAATTTCTAACGGTGACATCATTTATAGTTCGCAGTCCGAATTCACTAACCATTATTGAGTTCAAGACATGACTTAAACTGAATTCACGATTTTAGAAACCTAACATACGGTCTAAAATTATGGAACTATATACAGCTTTAAATTGTGCATGTCATCATAAATATTGATTGCAGTGGATCATGTTAAGCGTTAAAGGCATAACATACACATATGTAAAATATTTCTAAAATCTTTACTTGAATTCAAGTCCTTTCTTGAGCTCAAGAATGACTGGTGTATATGGGCCCTGCTATACATAGACACTAAAACGAGGCTGTGTTCAATACACAATCATTTAAAGACAAAAATGTACTTTCTGCTAAACGACAGAAGAGAACTATTTAATCCAAGTGCTGAAAGCACTAAAAACAGCGGAGCTTATTATTTGAATTCCATATTTTGTGGTCTGGTTTGATAATTGGGTCTAAAGTGATGCAACTAAAATGGGTATCATTGATACGCGTTGTTAGGCTTGAGTAAATAGTAAGCATTAGATTCATGTTATTTGCAATGCCACCTTGTTCTGATATAACCACAGTTTTCAAAGGTGATCCAAAAAAGCACCCTTGTATAATTTCGGTGACCAATTACCTTATAGTTTTCATAACTATAATTTGCAACTGAAGTTGAAAAACCCTGTTTTTCAAACGAAAGCGGATATTAACCCACATTTTTAAGCGAAATCATATGATAACGCCGGGAACCACAGTTCAAGCTCGTAAACGTAGGTTCAAGTTCGTAAACCCAAGTTTTTCAGTCGAAAACGTATGTTCTGTACCGTGAACTATAATTTACGGTCATGAACCACAGTTTTCGTTCAAAAACACTAGATATTGACCGAAATACGTAGTTGTTTCGAAAAATCTAGTTCATCAAACGTAAACCAAAGTTTACGGTCGATATTAAAGGATTAGCAAATCAAGTATCAATTTCGGCCGTGAATATGTTTTCGACCGCGAACCTATGATTACGGGCGTGAAGTAGTGTTTACGCCGTAATGATACAAAAACGACCGATAAACTAGGGTTTTCAAACGAAAAAGCATGTTAACCCATGATCTCGGGCGTAATCATATGATAACGACCGATAAACTACGTTGTTTTTTTAACGAGAAAGCTTGTTAACCCATGATCTCGAGCGAAAGTATATGATTACGACCGATAAACTATGTTTTTCAAACGAGAAAGCATGTTAACCCATCATCTCGAGCGAAATCATATAATAACTTGAGATAGTCCATGGCCTGGTAGCTGTCCCCATGCCAACATACATTCAGAGCACACATCGCCTGTCCAGATACTGCAGTTCAGTATCATACCGGCAAATACACACACGGGTTGATTATTACAAGTATTCTTTTTACCCGTTAACTGTAATACAATGGAATGCTCTTCCATCGGATGTTGCACAGTCTGCTGACTTGAATCATTTCAATGCCTCAGTCAGCAACATCCACCATCATAGACCATAAAGCCTTGCAGATGTGTTTTTAAAGCTGATTTTATCTTCTTCACCCTAGATTTGTAATACTTTTATCTATGTTTCATCTTCACCCATTTCTTTACCTGTATATATTCAATAACATGGCACCGGCGCGCAGTTGCCCGAAATTACCCGAAAGGGTGTGCGGCAAAATATAAAGATAGAAGATAGATATAACGATCGATAAACTTGGTGTTTCAAACGAAAACGCATGTTAATCCATGATTTCGAGCAAAATCATATGATAACGACCGATAAACTAGGTTTTTCGAAAGCTAACGCATGTAAACCCATAATCTCGAGCGAAATCATATAATAACGATCGATAAACTAGGGTTTTCAAACGAAAAAGCATGTTAACTCACGATTTCGAGTGAAATAGTAGAATAACGACTAAAAACGTAGTTTATCAAACGTAAACCATAGTTTACGGTCAATTAACTAGGTTTATCAAATCAACTATGAATTTCGGTCGAGAACCAGGTTTATCGACTTGTAACTAGGTTTTTCGGTCGGTATCTAAGTTTTACGAGTATATCCAATCACAACAGCGCATATATCTAAATGGAAATCAAGAAACAACCAATTTTCTTAAGAGACAGAATGGTTGACACATTGCGCATTCACATATTTGTATCGAACAAGCGGGCGAGGTTAAGTCTGGTTTCCGAAAAATGTAAACAGACTGTTTGAGCTAGGCGCGACACAACATTTTGGGACGGACACGGTTTTAACTAAAAACATCATTTGGAAAAATATAAGGTATGAAGAGTCCGAAAAGCTAAAAATAAAACAAACTCTCGCCTAAACTTTGTTTCACGTGTAAAGTTCCGCGCAGGGGTTGGCTTATATATATATATATCAATGTTTACAGTGAAACTTTTTTATTGTTTCAGACTGAGATGACTGCCAGGAACTTGTTATGACTGAAAAAATGATGTTCTGACAAGTACCGATAGTCTTTCAAGTTGTGTAAGCTCTCAAAGCTAAAATGGGTACAGAAATGGCAGACATTCTTAACAGATTTGGTCTTGGGTCTAATATTTCATCATTTGAAAAAGAGAAGATTACTCCAGATATTGTGTACAAGTTGTCAGTGCATGAATTTAAACATTTGGGAATCAATTATAGCAGTGATATGATGCGGCTTCGAACTGAGTGCATGAAATATGGCCAAGGATACTGTAATAGTTCACAGGATTTGAATGACCCAAAATATAATATTTCAAAAGAGATACTTGTTAACTTCATAGATTCAGGATTCAAAGTTGCAGAAATTTCAAAGCTGCTTTCTGTATCAGAGAGAACAATTTACAGGAGGATGAGCACATTTAACATCAGCTGTTATGATTTTACCGATATTGATGATTTAAACCTTGAGACGGAAGTGAGACATGTGACAGCAGAGTTCCCAAGAGTAGGCGAAACAATGATTCGACAGATTCTTCATGAAAAGGGAATAAAGGTAACTGTTACAATACATGTTTCAATGTCATGATAAAAATATATATTGATATATGTTTTTATAATGCAATTGAAAGAACTAATATAACTATTATAATATTATTTCTGTGACATTTTTGTGGCTATTAAAGTAATGGCTGATCAGTGTCTATAATGACATATTGTGACAAAAGTTGCTGTAAATTAAACATGAACACCCTTTAACATGAATGTTTTAAAAGCATGATGCAGTGATGTTAAGTTTATTTTATTTAAGGAATGAAGAGATTTTCTGAACTTTGCATCGAGGTATGAAATGAAAAACCTGATCACGTGCTATGAAACCGCGAAGCGGTTTCATAGAATATGTGATCAGGTTTTTCATTTCATACCTCGATGCAAAGTTAAAAAAATCGACACATTCCTTATAATTTAGGATTAAAAACAGTAAATCATAAAAAAATATGGTATGTTACAACGTTATTTTCAATTTCAAGTCACTTGTTTACCGGCAAACCGACGATGACGTCATCTTGTTTACCAGCAAAATGACGTCGACGTCATCGCGCTTGCATTCTTTCATGTTATTATTATTGAAATCAAAAACATTGAACAACATTGACCAATCACAGAAAAGCAATGGAGATGAAAACAAACAAAACTAAATTATTTAACTATGAAACTGGCATTTCCGAGTGCGAATTATTGATGCATACAACAAAAGCGTTACTAGTTTAAAATGGTATTTTCTAAACAGGTTTATCATAACTCGTGATGAAACAAACTGCGAATTGTATGTGATTTTATGCAACTTCTCCATGATATATAAAAGCGCCCAAAACAGTCGGATGTTAGATTTGCTTTCATGATTAACGATTTTACTCATATAAACTGTGTTACATGCCACTGTTTTCGATATGATATGTATATGAGTTTTCAAACCAGTGGGGAAACGGCGGATTTGCACAAACTATTAATTGTTTTAAAATATCTGTCGCAGATGTCGAGTTTTAACAGTGTGGGACATGCCTCTATTCCACATATACGAACAACAACTAAAACATTTTCCGAACTCTTCGAAATATGCCTTTTGTCAGTAAACAATATCATGTTTTTAGTTGTTGACGATTCATAAAATGGCATACGACGTTAATAGTGTAACTGCGACATTGCATTAAGCTCTTGTAACCACGAATTTCATATAATCTTGCTCAAGCTGAAAATCCAATTGCGTTTGAGTTTTTCGCCAAGTCAATTTTCTCTTACATTCACAAATGCGAAGTAACGATGCATGTAGCAACAACGCTTATACCTTATGATCTAATTTGGACAGCTTTATTGAAACAAAATCTGCTAATTTCTGTGCAGCATCACGTTTTTTATAGTGATGTGATTAAGCGTTACTCTGTACATCCGGAGTTTGTCTGTTAACATACAGAAACTCCGTGTAAGGTTCTTGTCTTCAGAAATTGAGATATCATATCGCTCACGCAGTTCCAATTCTTAAAGAAACCTAATCTTCCAGTACAGTTCCACGCATGATTAAATCGAGTTATCCAATTTGGAACTCGTGAAATATATTTACAAAATGCGAAGCAAATAAATAAATGATCGATACTATAACAGACGAGAGTTTTAGCGGATGGTCAGTCTAACCAGTAGCCTGCTACGAAAAGTGTCGTCTGCTTAATATATCGTCTGCATCATTTTTAAATATAGTCCGATTTTCTTCAAATGTATTGGGTCTTTTGTATGGTAGTCAAACCGATTGAATCCAGATCAGACGCCGAGCTAATAAAATATTCGCATATAGCAGGCAAAGGGTTAACAGAAGATTTGGGTTGATGTAAGTCACTCCATCAAATTTGCCTGTTTAAGCTCTCGTTCAATTTTACGACGATATAGTCCAATTGTTGATACATGTGTCTGGAGGAAGCAACATCCAAAGATAAACAAAATAAATATGTTTTCGTTATTCCGAAGACCTAGGGACTGAACACTTTGATTCGAATTCCACAACGCTTTAATAAAATTTAAACTTCGGCCACTTCGAACGTATTAAACAGTCCTTCTAACAGTAGAACAAGTTTATACTGCAAGTTATGTCAAATACACCTTACGGAATCCACATCTAAAAGTTTACCTACACTGTGGGAAGAACATAACTAAGTAAACTGAATAGTATTTAGAAAGTATTGTACAAGTCGCTAACGCCGCAAAATGATAGTTCCATACCGACACTACAACTTACTAGTTCAGAATACAGTGGACAATAAAAAAACACCGACATAAAAAAGTCATGTCCGTCAACAAAGGGCCCAGTGATGAAGCAGTTAAACAAGAAAAATTACAATTTCAACACGGAAACCGACTTTTCGAAACGTACACACAAAGCACACAACTTGTTTTTTTTTTAAAAGTATGGTTTCGACTAAATCATGAGTTCGAAATAACCGAGTTCAAGATAAACGCAAGTCAACGTGCGTTTCTCACACACTTCATTCCCCGTACTTCATTCTTAGTGTCTTATACTTTCTGGCCATTCGAGATCATGAATTTCAGCACGTTTAGTTTTGAAAATTGAATACCGCTTAAGCCGGTGGTAGGGGGCTTGAGTAGTGTTGCATCTTTAATTACTACTCATGAACAGACTCAATAAAGCCGAATCTGCAATTTTCTATTTATTAGTTGGTTTTCTTGCTCTTAAAGGATCACCCTTTTACATAATTGGTATAAAAGTAAGACAAAGTATCTTATGAGAGGGCCTTAAAAGTTCCATGGAGAATCGTTATTTTCTGCTTGTTTTATGAGTCTTTGATTTATGTTCGTGAAGCATGACAGACATTAAGCAAAACGTAACGTTGTCTTGCAATTTTGGTTATGCACAGCTTCTGTAAATACAATGAATATCATTTCCCGTTAAACCTTTAACTACATAATATCGGTCTTATGGCATCTGAGGAAGTTTAATCACAAATAAGAACGATCAAAGAATAATGAATAGAAATAAATAAAGCATTCGTCGCCAAGAATGTTTGTGCAAGTGTTTAAGAGATTCCATTCTTTACTCAGTCAAGGAAACATCGTCTGATAAAACTTTGTCTGTTTGATTGTAAAACTTCACTTTATAATATCAATGTTATGTTAAATATTAAACGATCGTCAAACAGTTTGAACCTGGTTGAGACGCTCAGCTTCTGATATTTAAATGGGCAAATTTTGCACGTTAGTGAAAGGCTTTAAATTCGTCCGCTCAACCTATATAAATCATAAATTGACAATGTTATTGGAAACCAGCGACAGAGATATACAACATTGCACAAAACCCATTAATAACGTTTGCCGTAATTTATAAATATCGTTTCTGTCATAAAGCTATAATCCACATTACTTTCGAATCATGACAAATGTGCGCCGACCATATACGTATTACATTCTTATTAAAGCAAGTGGCTACAGGAAATTATCAATTGGGCCATTATCAGAACGCCGAGATAAAAGAGAGATTTTCAAGCAAATTGATGGTTTTTCTATGTGACAAATGCTTTAAACCTTTCGGTACCAACTAAACATGGTCGTTTGTGTCATTTTTAATGGGTATTAATCAAGATGTTATACGAAACGAATACCGCTTATAATATAATAAAACTGGATTTTCCAAGACCCTATATTTTCGGATTAAATTTGGTTGTAAAACAGTGCAGTTTCTGATCTGAGACGTCTAAGAATGAGGCGTCTGTTTTTGAACTGCATTGTCCGTGATGAAGGCGATATATATGGTGTGTTGAGTAAAAATCTGTCGTATTGTATTAATGCAAAATAATCAGAAAATATTAAGAACATTGTATGTAACATTAACAAAACATAGTGTATTAATTTGTACAGAACATGCTTTAGATTGTGGTTCAAAATAAATTACTATGTTATCATTTATTATAGTAGTCCTTTTCCTTCACCGATGCTTTAACCAGTGTTGACGTAATGTTGCTGTATAATTATATTGCAATTTTAGCGACGTTCACATTATATTTTGTTTACTTTCTCACGACTATTCAACTTAAACATGTATCTGTATTGTGCTTTGCTTCAAGTAAACCAGTATGAAAATTAATGCCATTGTAGTATACTGCTAAAATGTTAGCTCATTTGCCATGTCGATGTTAAAGGGGATATCCCGTCAACGTTTTATTTCAAAAACATAATTGGCCTATTTTGCTCACTTTTTTAAATTGTGAAATTCTATTTTAAGACCTCTGCAACGTATATATTGCCTCGATAACCTATGTTATGTTTCAGCTTTTGCTCGTGTAGGGTATATTTTACATAGCTTTCAGGATCTGTTATCTACATTTAGGTTACCGCAGAAATTATTATTATATATAGTTTAATTACATGTTACATATTTGTGCGCAAAACGATCTGAAGAATTTAGTATAGATGGTACATAAACGTACTAGAACTAAAACAGAATATAACATAAACACCAACGCTGAAATCGAAAGAAGGCATGTAAAGATTATGTTGCAGAAAATATGAGGGTAACTGTTGTATAATATGGTTAAGAGAATCACACAGACAATTGTGTTGTAAGTAATTATGACACTGGTAGAGACGAAAATGCTCCGAAAGATGATAAAGTATATGATACAGAAAAAAATTACATGACAATCGTGTATTTATGCATATCTAGTGGTATTCTTATGATGTAAATCTGTTTCCTCGACCCCTTTGTACATATATCGAGGACAATAAGACTTATTGAAATGAAAGAAAGGAAAACAAAAAGTAGTATAAAACTATTGTACAGACAAGAACCATGGAAACATGTTATATCATATGGTAGAGAAAGCTACACAAATGGCATAGCAAGATCTTTAGAAAATAGTGAATAATTGTACAAAAGAAAGTATTTAACATGCTACAGTAATTGTTACAACATATATTAATAAATAACTAGTACATCATATGGTAGAAAAATCTACACAATCTCATCAGACATTCAAAGAAAATCATAATTGAATAGTACAAGTATTGCTAAATCAAGTAAAAACCAACCCACACATGCACATATCAGTGTCAAGAACACTATATAACGTGACCCCCAAATACGGTGCGAAACGCAAACGATAGCATCCTTATCTTTAAACCGAACCCTACGTCATTTCAAGACGATTATAATGATACGCACATTTATTTGGAGTCTTTTTTACTGTGCGGAAAACAGAAAAGAACGAATTTAAAAAAAACAACAGTGCAGAGGCTTCAGAGGCAATACGCAAAAATATACAGAAAATGACGAAATAACTTTTTCAATATAAAAAAGAAAAAGCGCGTCAAAAATATCTTACATTATCGAATGAAATATCATTATATTGGTCCATAAAGGCGAAAGAAAGAAATATCGACACTAAATATAAGTGACACAACATTTCGTGTCAAATTTGTTTTTGCGAAATTGTGAAAATGTTTTATACTTATTATAATTTTATTTTCTGTATAGCTTTTCTTATTTTTATTTTATATATTAATGCGTCAAAATAAAAAATAAATCAGATTTTCTTACAGCTTGCCATTTGCTGTCATTTCGAAATAAATGTACGCTATACATTTGCCAAATGGATGCTGTTTTAACAATTTATGCTAACACGATGTTAAGTATTTTTGATAAGATTGGCATCGACAAATCTACCCAGTAATGTTATGAAATTGAAAGTATCAACGATGTCTAAACACTTAAAAATGTAGAAGGTTAAAACAGATTAGAAACCTTTGATCAAAATGTTCAAGTCAAATATAGTTTAAAGTGGCAAAACAATTAATAAGCAATTCATTTCGTAAACCTTTCTTAAGATCACAATGGCGTTAACGTTTGAAGGATCGCTGTCTACATATGTGACTGTACAGATATTTTACCAGACCGGGACCTCGTTTGCCTTTTTTCAGTGAAATTATCTATAGACACGCGTAGTGATCATCACACGACGTCTTATTTTGCTAAATACTTTTATACAATTATTTGTGTGAAATTTCAAAAAAGTGAACAGAAAAGGGTCAGTGGTCCGAGTAAATAGTAGTAAATAAGTGTTAGCCTGCAAAACATAAATTTTAGCTTTTACCCCTTTAGATGTACATATACTATAGCAGTTACTATTGAAATTAGTGAGGCTCATAGAGAAAATTCACTTTAATCAATCTTTTTCCATTTCCCACAAATATTTCAAAATCACCAAAAAAATAAAGCATGTTCTTTTAAAGGTTTTTGCATGCATGTAACCAAGATTGAATGCAATCTTTCTTAGATTGAAAATCCAATTGCGTGTGATTTTTCCGTCATAACAATTAACTCTTTCAACATTTTTCGGATTATGAAAAGCGTCATTTCCGATGGCGAAATAGTGAGGCATACAACAAAAGCGCTTATAGTTTAAGAAGGTATATTTTAAACAGGTATCATGACTCGTTTTGAAACATCTCTAAAAATGTATGTGATGATGTCTCTTTATGTCGATGATGATGGATAACAGTACCGCCGGATGCTGGATTTGCTTTCCTGCTTAATCCTTTCCCTCATATAAACTCGATTGAATGATCTTAATATGCAGTACATAGTTTTCTGCTTAAAGAGTTAAATTATGTTCTAAAGACTAGACACCATATTCTACTACATTACCCAGCTTTTGCACATTGTATTGTTGATGGGTATTTGCTGATTTGGACACGTAATGTATGCCAAGTAAGCGAGGATGAAAGGTGTAGCTGTGGCCATGAGCGGGAAGATGTAGAGCATTTCTTCTTTCAATGTAATAAATTCACTAATGAACGACATCTTCTTTTTCATGCAACACGCAGTGTACACCACTTAATTGTAACAAATTGCTAACTGGAATTGACCATTTGAGTGATGAAGAAAATACTCGTTAATTTCATCATGTTCAGATATTTATAAGATCTACGGGACGTTTCAGATAACTTTCGAATCGCTTATCTTTTGTCTGAACAACTATATATACAATTATATAATTAAACTCAGGAAAGTCACTCTTGTATGTCAGTCTCGTTTCAAACTTCTTTTCTTCTTTTTTCTTTCTTTTAATCTGTCTTTTCTTCTTTTATGTTTCCTTATATTAAAGAGTATCAACCCAATAAACATCACCAAAATATATCACCAGTTACTACTATCATCATCACCATACTAGTTATCATAATCAGCATCATCATCACCATCGCCATCATCATCACCATCATCATCGCCATCATTATCATTATCATCATCATCATCATCATCATCATCATCATCATCATCATCTCCACCAGCACCACTACCATCACCATTTTGTTTATCTCATAATACTTTCCCTTTAATAACGGTCTATGTACTTCTCTGCTCTCATAGATTCATAGTTTAAAAAAAATGAATTAGTATGTCATATACCACACCAATAACAGTTTTGCTGTAAAACAAAAAGTAATTTTTATTCTCTTGAAAAATTGAAAATTGAAATATTGCATTGCTTGCCATACTTTTGAATAAACTGAGCATGAGGGGAGGGCCGTCGCTAATGTTGGAAGAACTTGTGGCCCAACCCTCTTGCTTATATATATTATATCACTTGTACTTACACTTGAAATTGATGTATATTGTATGTATATAAGCAAATAAATATGTTTAAACTAACGTAATGTATGCATACATGGTATATGTTAGTTTGTTGACAGTGTACTAGCTGATCAGCGGGCGGCACTACTCAAGCAGAACTTTGTATAATGTCCATACTGACACAACAGAAACACTTTTTACAGCAGGTTTCACAAGTGAAGTAGTGCCAAACAAATCAACACATCTCTGACGTGCACGGTGATGAGCTGGAAATACCCTTATTACGTCTTCGTCACAATATTGCATTCGTTAATTCCTTAACTGAAAACCGCTCTTGCCTTAATGTCGCTCTTTGAGCGATCCCGTGATATTAGTTCAAACGGTAGTCACTTATGTCAGAACATAGTGTACGTTTTAACTTTTAATTTTATAAAGTTAGAAAGGATATTCGACACAAAGTTCAATAGATTTTAGGTATATTCCCTAGTATAAACAATAAATTAAATATTTACTGTCGCCTTAGAGGATCAAAGGGCACACACTTGTCATTTAATTGATCTGCAGCTATTCAAAATTATTTCCCATTTACCCAACTATCGTATTTGCTATGGCCAATTGATTTTCAAACTTTAAATGAAGATTGTAAATTACTATAAATCTTCAGTTTTGATCTGTGTGGCTTTTCAAGTAACAAGTTCGCCGATTTGAATATACTGACTGGATAATTCTATTCATCCTGTTTATATACTTGAACTATTATTACCCTTTAGTCACATAGTAAACTGTTATATGGGCATTATCCTCTGCTGCTGTCACCGAGTCCGGTAGCAAACGGAAAGAGAATAATAGCGTTCTGTAAACAGAGGAACATACATAAAGTGAAATAGTTCTGTATGCATATATCGTCTTTTTTACAAGGATCAAGTTATTTAGTTGGAGACGCTTTTTCTTAAACTTTAACTCGACTGCTGCGCAAAGCAATTATATAAAACTTAAGAAATCTTCCTGCTGGTCTTCAATTGGCGTGTCTACTCTTACTATAAGTGGTGTCAGAACAAACAATTATTGTCAGAAATTAAGTCGAACACCTCGATATGACTTTGTGACTCTGTGTCACAAAGTCATATCGAGGTGTTCGATTTAATCGTGATTACGACTAGGTCGAAAAATACGAGATTATGCTGGTTTCTATAATGCTCGCATAATTATATCGGAGATGGTAAATATACTTAAGACTAGCATTAACTCAATATCCCCTATACTATATTTAGATTGTGACATCATTATGATATTGTAAGATGACTAAGGTTGTGTGTGTGTTTGTGCGTGTGTGTGACTGTGTTGCTTGGTTGACTGTTTATTATGTATGTGTTGTGTCCTGCAATACATATTATTTTTACTTTTTCTTAACATTATCTCAAAATCAAAGTATTGCTCAATGTCAATGGTTTTGAAGAAAACAATGTGAAATAAAGCATTTGCTCATCAGAAGTAAATGCTCGATTTCTCATAATATATTTAAATGTCAGCCACAATAGATGCGGAATTTGCGTTTTTAGGTGGAAATGAGTTATCGATCGTATAGCGAATTGGAATTAGTGTAATCGCACTAATCAGATTTTAGGAACTTTTATACTTAAGAAAATTGCTATTACCGAATTACATTCAAAAGTAATAGCTTGTAATGCAATATATAGTGTCTGCCGTTAGGCATACTTGTCCTCGTTACTTGCCGCCATATTCATTAAGTTGTAAAGTTAATATAAGCTTTTAGTAAGACTTTAAGGTAATTGCATAACTTTAAAGAAAACAAAAGTAGTTCAGCATGGCCGGCAACTCTGTTGGACAAACACTTCAGACCCTGCGAAAATGTTTACTTTATATTTTGCACTCTACTGGTAAATTTGTGAAAACATTTGCAATCTGTTTGGATCCAAATGGGACGCCGATTAATTTGGCATCTACGTCTAACCTGTTTGACACTCCAACGGGCAATTTTTATGAGATATGATAGAAAAAATTAATTTTAGTACCGGCTGACAGCATTTTGTGTTTATGAAAAGGTTTCTAGAGTACTCA
>JAULCE010750405.1:0-23167 GCA_032359355.1 Macoma nasuta | reverse complement strand
TTGTAGACTTATCCGAGCAGAAAACACCGATACAAAATTTAAAATCAAGGCAAATAAAAAAAGTCACCAAGAGTCAAGAGTCTGTCCCCACCACATTTAAGGACAGATTTTAGATCCAATCAGTAGAGTAGAAAGATTACATCTCTGCAAAATAATAAAGGACACATTATTTAATATTACGAATCATTTTAGACAACAATTGACGATACATGGAATACTCAGTTTACTAAGAAAAACAAGTATATTTAAAAACAACAGCTTGCAATTAGTCATTCGAAATTATATTATGCGTTCTTAGTTCGCAGTTAGTCTTGTATTTAAGTAAAAGTAAGGTTTTTTGCTTTAACGAAAATAAAGATACCAAAAAATATTGCTAACATGCACGTTAGTGATGTCTATTTAACACCAATAACATTGACTTTTATCCTCGTTAAGTGTGCTGCAGATGTTTAACAAAACCTGTGTTTCCTTCTGTTTTGATGTCAGGCAATACCTGAGTATCCTCATCCGACCGGATATTGACCTTTCAGATCAAAGCGTAAACAAATGGGTTTTTACTATATACCGAAGATGGTTACAAGGGATCCACATAACAACCTTACGCAACAGGTGGTTATATGATTCAATTATCTGACGGAGTTGAAAATGAATCAATGTGTTTCTTTTGACTGCACGACACATATTTGGCTTATCGTATATACAATACCTTTCAAATTTTTATTTTATTTTTACCTAACAATGCTTTGTGCGAAATTTCAGATAATAATATTGTTTCGAGTCAGACGTCGAATACTCAGTGAGAAGAACTTAACAAGTGTCCATACCAAACACATACTAATATCAAATGGTGCGGGTTAATTTGGGGTCGTGGCGGAAAATTCAACGAAAACAAAATACCTATTTTCTTGCTTTTCATCTACATGCTTCAAAATGTAATCGTTCGTATGTTACTAAAATCATACTATCAAATGACTTTCAACCCAGTCCTCCGCAAACTATTGTTAAACTAATACACATGGAAAAGTTTGAGAGAAAATATAAAAAATCAATGTCCATTTCGAATAGTGTATTAAAATGATTGTAGGAAACGGAACATTTGCTCGTACGAACAAATGTTTCTTTTCCTAATATGTTTTTTTTAATATTCATTCGTAACAGAGGCGCTTAAAGGCGCTTTTTCAGGGAGTTTACAGTATGTTTTGTTTGTATATGTTTGTTTGGTTTTACTACAATATTTCTGTCATTTCGCGATACCCGGCTTATTACTAGTAGAGTAAGAACAGAGAAACCCGTCTGAGTTGCACAGACGGACAATTGGGTAAAACCACTGACCTGCCGTAAGCTGGCCAGAAGACTTTCTTACATAAAGATGTTCGCCCCTGACGAGGATCGAACCCACAGTGGTGAGGGGTCAAAGGAGTGCAAGTCAATCTGAGACTAGAATCCCTCTACCAGGGAGGCCCCTTACATATGCTTATACCATAACATGTACATGCTATTGAAGATAAACATATATATTTCGTTAATCTTTCATGATGAAATGAATTCAGAACTGCCAAATCATCCCATGGTTTTTTTTCAGACGGAATCTGCTCCTCGTGCAAAAGATTAAACTTTTTGTTTTATTATTTATCCTTAGCCTCTTACTAGATACTTTTATACTTTTATTGTCAAAATTGCACATCAAAATATATTGAAGTAGAGGGTAAAGGCATGAATTCAAGCTAAACCAAATATTTTCTATGAAAGATAGGCGTCTGATCAACTTTGTTTTACACGCGAATATATGAAATAATCCAAAAAGCTGTTCGAATGTATGTTTTATTTGAGAAGCATTTAAGTTTAGCCATTGTCCTGTTTTGTATTGTTTTAACCAAGATGGTTGATTATGCAAGTAGATCCGAATATGTTCTGACGCCGATTTATCTGACATCTGATCCGGTCTAAAATGTTTGAAAACAAGACTATAGTATTACCAACTTTTAAGTTATGGCTGCATATGTAAGCGGAACACATTTCCGAACGAGCCATGCGCTATTCTCATAAAAGTATCACGTGGTTGACAGCTGGCTGCCAAATAACAGAGCAACGGGTCGCAGCAATCACGGACATATTGCATAATCACCAGCGAAATCTTATCGGTTAGTGAATAGATGAATTATTTACCTAAGTGACTTGTGATGAATAAATTGATTTATCTGTACATCAAGTAAAATCAAATGCAAACCGTCTAGGTCGAACACAACGCTCAACTGACCAGTTATTAACATTGAGGTAGTTATATGTCTAAATCTGCAAAATCCTTATTTGTATTCGGATCGACAACAGGAGCTCATTTGATTTGTCAAGGCAGGATAATTTAGCAAGGCAGCAACAAACTCATCACCACCTTTAGTTCTTGTCGAGTCTCAGAAGTGGGAGATGACGGTGGATTAAGGAAAATGGCTTGTCTTCACAGACGTAATGCATACTTCCAAAAGGCCAGACATTGTGATGTGTTCTCCAAATGAAAAGAATATTATCATCAATGAGCTTACAGCGACATGGAAGACAAGATATAAAAAAGCATTTGAGCGCGAAAATATGAACAATTATGAATATCTGCAATTGTACAAGCAGCTAGGATGGCGAAGTTGACTGTTCCCGCTAGAGATTGAGGCAAAAGAATATGCTGCACAATCCATAGGGTGTCACAGAGGCAGGGGGAAAGCCGGGAATGGAAAAAGCTATGAAACATATGTGTTATGTGTCAGGCAGCAGAACGAGCGTCCAGCTTCCTATGTTTTAAGAGAGAGGAGGAGAGATGGAAGCCATCAACTAACACGTATTGGCTTCTCACTACTGCGGACTTGCCACCTAGAGAGTGTCGCGAAATGAATGGGTTAAAACTTTTGTTAAAAGGTGGTTGTCGGATGAATATGACAGCAGAGAAAACTATATATTCACAAATAACATTACGTTGACAGTCTACAATAAGCGACTCATAAATGTTGACATAAAGTGAAATTCTTACTTAATCCGTGGATTTATAATTATTGTAAGTTAAGTATATTAAAATAAGCCCGCGACTTAACTCTTATCACGGCAATCACGACCTAAGGATGCCGTCAGCCAGCTTGGATCCGGATCAGATGCAGAGTTACTAGGCGTATAGTCCGAATTCAAGCTGTATGATATTCGGGCAACAATTTCATAAAATCTCATGAGAATTGAACAAGGCTAAAAGATCTGGCAGATGAGATTTCAGCGGACTACTTTTTGGCGATAGGATAAGGGTTCAAAATAAAAAAAATGACTTGGCGTATTATAACATCGCGTCTCGGCAAACTGTGCGATTCATGATGAAAAAAGGAAGCATTTGCACTTTGGCTCTCATATTTCTGAAAAAACAATTATCTTCTATTATACTCAGAGAGTACATAATTGACAGAAACAATTAGGTAAAATGATTTCCTGTGAACAGACCGTGAAACAAATGAATATTGAATGTGATTTTATTTACTAACCATATTTCAAACGGGAATCGTTCAACAACCTTTTGCTGAAATTAAAACTTTAACACTATTTTAAATATTTGCATTCATTAGACCGCAATTTAGAAACACGTTAAACAAAGAGCAGCGTAAAATATCAATCATAAAATAATTCCTCGTCTGAGTAATTACGATAAGATGATAAGTACATATGCTCATTAGTTTCGTTTTAATCAAAATATCCAGACATCGTAAACCGTATATACTCGAATAACCATTGTCTAAAATTTTTTCATAGTTTGATTTATAAAGAACGATGTATATCCAGGCACAATTGAAATGTCATTCATAAACTTATTTTTAATCGATAATTATCCTTTATTCCGCCTTATTTTGAACCAGTATTATTATTATGTCGGTGTAGAAGTAGGATTTTGCTAGTTCAGTGACTTGTACATTACATTCTTATGATCATTTAGCTTTATCATTTATGTTCTGCTCACAGGTATCGACTCTTTTTCACCGATATTCTAGCTAGTTGGATTTGGTGTCAACGTGGTAATTAATTTAATAACTACTATTTCAATGATTTATATTATATTTAGGCATAAACTTCACATTTATCTGTATAGTTTTTTTATTTTCCGCCAATATTTGGACAAGTATGACTGTAATGTCGGTGTGGAAGTAGAATTTTGCTGTTTTAGCGACGTGTACATTACATTCTTACGAATATTAAGCGTAATTATTTATGTGAGCCAATGGGATTTGAACTGCTACACCAATGTTTTTTTTATATATTTAGGCATGAACTTCATTTTTATCTATAGTTTTCCGCCGATATTTGAACAAGTATGATTGTAATGTCGGTGTGGAAGTAGCAATTTGCTGTATTAGCGACTTCAACATTACATTCTTACGACTATTTAGCATAATCATTTATGTGCTACCACAGGGTTAGTTAGCTTTTAGATATGGATCGTGTAAGGTGTATTTAACATAGCTTGCATGATCTTTTTTCTACTCTTACAATTAACTTCAATTGCTGCAGGCTAATGTAATACCTTTCTACTTTGTTTTACTTAATTAGTTCAACTTATATTATATGTTTTGAAACTGAGCATAAAGAAAATGTGTTTTGATCCAAGCTCATAACTATTCGCTAAAACTATTCAGCTTTTAGCATTTTAGAGGTAGCACATCTTTGGTCTGAAATACTGCAGCAGTGCAATGATATTTTTCGTTATTGGCCGCATCATTCAACAGAGGTTTGTCTCTGAAATGAAATGATGCGTATCGATGAAAACAACTGCTGAATTGTTTGTTATCAGCAAGCTTGTTTATCATGTCATCACCTTGTCTCTCAATCATTGACATGTTGTCTTTGCAATGTTTAATTGACTGAGATAATATCATGTCTGATTTAACATTTGGGATGGATATTACTTAAGCTTCTGCTTGTTTGGAAGGTTTCCAATTGGATGTATTGTCATTTTCCGGAGGGATGCTTTCTTCGTCTGGTTTAAGGTGTTTGTTCAAACTTTGTAATTGATATCGTGGTAATCTTGGTGGTATTTAAACTAAATGGCGAATCAGGTAGATAACAGATACAAATAATTATGTACATATTTCAGCAGAAATCATATAGTCGGTACTGCTGTTTGGTTTTTGATATCCGTTTTAGAATGGTATGTTTTAATTATGGACTGTTTTGTCAGTCCTAAGCACACACACAACGCATTGTTAGACATCTGCAGTAGATTATTGAAAACATGTGTCAACTAAAACATATTCTCGTTTCTAGCAAATACTCCATTTTCCACATGATTTAATGAATTTAATAAATGACACACACCTTTTGCCAATATATTAATCCTTTTCATCAGATACTCTCCCTTCTATTGCGTATATCTACTCGAAATGTGTGCACTGTTTTGTTAGCAAGAGGCTAATGACAGTCTCTTGCTTAAGATATAAAATAAGGTTTCTTAATACCCTCACCGCAAAAGAACAAACCAAAATGATTTACGTAAAACTGTTGCTCTAACATTGTGCAGTAATGGAGGGCAAAAGTCTTCGTTTTTGTGGTTGCATTATAAAGACACTCTTGTACTATTCTTTGGATGGAAGGTGATTTGGACTACTTTATCCGTACCCGGATAATGCGGTGACCGCGTGGTGACCACGTGGCGACCTCATGAACACCGTCGCAAAAGTCCGTGATAGCTAAAAATTGAAGACATGTCGGTTTTTACAATGTAGCGAAGTGAAGTTTAAAATAATTTTACACAGAAATGTGTAAAAATGGGTTGCAATAATTGTCCTGCTGTACTTGTTGACATTATATTCAAAGAAGGAGCATAACACACGTCGTGATTTTGTATTTTGCTAGATCACAACAGTCGGAAGATAACCTACGTTGTATCCTTTCGTTATCAATAAGATGTTATGTCCCCAATTTTAGAAAGGGTCAAACGTATATAAAGAATGTGTCCATTTGTCTATACAGACTCAAAATATGTATAACCCTGTCTCAGTTTTTCTTTATTGTGTCCTTTATCTGGCCGGTTACTGTAGGTTAAATTTGAGAGTGTTGTATAACAATTTAGTACATTCAAATCACTATATAGACTTTGTAGTTTTATAGGGAAACAAATATTGCATTCTCCAATGAATTACAGCTGCTAAAACTTTAACACATTTAACATAGATAACCCCTATTTTGACAAAATGCGGTTTTCTTTTTCCCCTAAATTGTAACAATTAATAAAGCTAGCGTTTTGGATAATTCATCAGCCTTTCTTGATTAAGATCTTTTATTAGATAGTGGAATAGTTTCTTCTAAAATCTATGATAAAAGAGGAGAAGACTGTATTTTCAAAATAGCAAATTACCCTCATCTTAACAGAGATTTCTCCATGCTACCTCTTAAGGGATGTACATTTAACAACTTATTCGATTCGCTAGAACCTGTTCTTCCGCTGAGTGTTTCATGATCACAATCGTGTTATTACTGTAAAAGTCCTCAAGCAATCATACAGGCATAACAAACTTCGTAAAGCCTTCGCTAAGTTCTATTATCGAAATATCTCTCTCGTTAGAAAATAAAACAGTTATTTAAAGGCGCTTCTGCGACAATGTATTTCAAACCCAGAGTATTACAATGCACTGCATGTTTGCTGGTCAACCCTTTTACAGATGACCATCACGTTTCCCTCTTCGATTTTGAGACGACATGAAGATCATATTACTCTATGAGGACAACTGTAAAAGCCGACCACAGAAGGAAAACGTCAAATCTTTGGATTGTGCGCTTTATGCCGTGCCCTTTATGGCTGCTCTACAGTAAGTCTGGCTTCAGACAAGTCATTGAGTGCATTGGTGATTGGCGAAAATAGTAAATGACATTATTTTTGAAAGGTCTATGTCTTATACACATTTTAAAACTGAATCCGCAATCACTGATGTTGTGGAGTAGACGGACGGGGAAAATGTTTATATAAACTGTTTGTTTTGTTTGTTGATTTAGGTCCGTTTTTGTCAACCGTGAGCTAATTGGTCGTCCCAGAAAGAGGGAAGCGGATACAGTGGAACCCGGGAAACGCCCTACTCTTTTTCGAAGGAGCCCTTTTGTTCTTTTACATGCCCAGTGTATAGCACTGATACGTTGGACCTCGGTTTCAAGTATCATCCGAAGGACTTAGTCCGGCGGGGGATTAAACCCTCAACCCCTGGATCAAGAGTCTAGCGCATTACCACTATATAACGGTCCGCCGGATAATTGAAATTGTAGGTATCGAAGGGTGATGATGGATAAGAATTCGGTTGGGCTTTATCTATATCTGTGAATCTTCTATATGTTGTATATAGGCGCGCATGTATTTGTTTGAGTGTGATGAGTATGAATTTGTTTTTGTGCTGTTCGGGTGGCTGTTTGTTTTGATTTTGATGCCTATTGCTTAATCTTCTTGTCGAATTTTGAATCGGTGCATTTTGTATGGATATTTTAGCTTTAGGCTAACGACAGTGCATGTCTTTAAATTCTGTATGGCCAATTATTAACACAACTTCTATCAGGTTCAGATGCCGAGTCAATTGTCGTCTATACTTTATCAAAGCTGTTCCCAAAATGAACTATCAGTGTTTTTTTTTCTTCTACAACTCTTTAAACAGAAAAAAAACACGCTATAAATCGTGCAAAGTAGCTAGAAATGTTTACAAATTGGGGAAAACAGAATAGGCGCAAACCAAATTGTGAAATAATTAACTAACCAAAACGAAATATATCGTTAATAATTTTAATAGTGCAGTATTTCTTATGTCAAACATTCATACATGTTTCTTCTACTTTAAAAGTTAAAGGGTCGTACTAATAAGTAGTAGTTGGCTCTGATATGCAATGTACATCATGATTGTGTACAATTTCAGAGTAGTTTGACATACAAATGTTGTTTACATGTTAGCTGAAGATGTCACCATTCGTTATAATCGATGTTAGAAAACATTTGTATCAGCATAGGTGCACGTTGCTAACCCAAATGCAAATGCACCAGTCCAAAGCTGAGTAACACCTAACAACGCATACCAAGTCTAAACGCCAAATATCGGATCAGTTCCCAAAATTCGTTTTAAACTGTAAACTGTACTTTTCTAGATATTTTAAGTGTTTCATTATTTAACTTTTATATCGATCTATCTCATGGATCATATGGGTTCAATTTTTTTCAAACCGTATAATGCATTGGCAATAGACCAATTGCTGGCAGCAATTTAAGTGCATTGACTTCGTAATTATTCATCTTCTATTTAACATTGAAACTGATTCATTGTTTTCCACATTGCTCTCAAACATTCACACACCAACTCAGACAGTCTGATCTAGATCCGCAAACTTTACTCTCAAACATTCACACACCAACTCAGACAGTCTAATCTAGATCCGCAACATTTGCATTTTCATAAGTAAATTTTGAAATAGGAAGACACCATGCTCGAACAAGTTAAACGTTTTGGGCTAAAATTGTAAATAAAAAGATATATGCATGAAAAAGAACGATATTTGAATAAAAGCAAATATGTCCACTTTCGCTATGTCGAACTCGGTTATGTTTAAAATATACTTTCACTTGAACCACAATCTTATCATGTAATATACTATCTTGCTTTGTGAAAAAAGTTTAAAAGTCTTCGCCTTCAAAAGAGTCAACTGTCTGTTAATATATATGTAAGTTATGAGCAATTGCCATTTAAATCACTACTTTGTTTAATTTCCACCAGCATGGATCAATAAAACAAATTAATTACTATTATGGCATGACTGATTACCTTTCGCGGAAAACAAACGCACTTTGTTTTATCTATTCATACCGTGTTACTTGTACAAACAGCACGAACATTACATCAACACGTACGAAAGAACACGGTTAACACTCATCAATACTGCAATGTTATGTCAAGACTGAAGATGTTAACATTTGACTTGTGATTATAGAAATAGTCTGTCTTCCATTGCGCTTGAGTAATGAGAATATTGATGGCAAATTCGATAGGTTATATCAGCCAATAGTGTTGGGTTATATCAGCAAATATTGGATCGTGTACACAATTACACCTCGCTATCTCGAACTATGTTACGTTGAATTATGGCTTTAATAACGTAGATGTAAATCCAAATAAGATTGTTATTGCTTTGTGAATATGTGTAGAGCAGCATCCTGCATTTACAATAGATCAGTGTTTGTTAACAAGTGTCCGGTTGTAGTGAGGTTTTATTATGGTGTAAATCCAGGTCATGGTTTGCCTCTCCAATATAGTAACTCGGCGTCTAACTTTGAAATGTTTGGCACTTATAACAATGAAATCATAGAACATGGTTATTTTCTTTTCAAAGTGATTATTTGATAATCATTTGAACGGTGCAATACATGTTTCTTTCGTCCAACAGCACCAGGATAGGTTCCAAGCGCAAAACTAGTCTTCGATTATTCTACGATGGGTGGGTTACATTATCTTGCACCATACTCGTATTTGGCTGAATATGTAGATTGCTATATAGCTATATTGCTGTACAACGATTCACGGAATGAGCTTTCTCAAAGGACGGTTACTATCACGCCCACGTTCACCAACTTCGCTATACAAGGGAATAATTTTGTAAAAGGGAGATCCTTCAAAAGCACGAAATTCAATTCATATAGAGAACATTGCAGACTCGGTTCTATTTAGTCTGTTCATGAGTAGTAATTAAAGATGCAACACTACTAAGGCCTATAGCACCGGCAACGCGGTATTCAGTTTTCAAAACTAAAAGTGTTGAAATTCATGATATCGAAGGACCAGAAAGTATAACAACACTGAGAATAAAGTACGGGGCGACGTTTTACGGCCGCCACACAGCACTTAACACCTGCTGTTGTGAAATCTATAAATTCTGTGAAAGAGAGATCCTTCAAAAGCAAGAAAGTTAAATTAAATAGAGCAAACTGCAAACTCGGCTTTACTGAGTCTTTTCATGAGTACTAATTAAAGATGCAACACTACTCATGCCTCCTAGCACCGGCTTAAGCGGTATTCAATTTTCAAACTAAAAGTATTGAAATTCATGAGCTCGAAGGACCAGAAAATATAACAACACTGAGAATGAAGCCCTTATTGACGGATCGCCGACAAATACGATTGAATAATCAGATAACGCCGATCATTTGCGTCATTCCTGTGTTGACCATCTTCGTCAGATGTCTGGGACAATGGCGGACGAGTCGTCCGCTTTTTTCCGACATCTGGCGTAGATGAGCGTTATATTGTAAACAACTGTAATGTACGATGTTTATGTTAAAATGGTGAGGCGGTGCTGCTGGAGAATGTCTGGCAGATTACCACTTCATACAGACGCAAAAGTATCCTCTTGTCCGTCTGGTGATAAGTTTTATCTCTCTTTATTTGTTTGGGCGTGACTTCGGGCGCTTCGGCGATTCGTCAATTGTTTAACAGTACAGTGCTCTGGAATAAAAGGTGCTTATGCATTATGGTTTAGACGAAATTACCAGAGTGAATAAATATATACAAGCAAGGTTATCTCTATCGCTTTGAAACCCATTACCTTCTGCTTCATGCGACTCATCATCCAATCTTGGATTCCAAGTTGGCGGTTGCAACGTTTCGTTTGCCTCTCTGTCAAGGTATATAATACGTATAATTATGTATATTAAACACACACACGCAATACTGTTGAAAAAACATGTTCAGGTCTTATATTGACCGGTATCTTACGACTTATTATTGTCGAAATATTAAACAGCGTTTACAAGTCAAACGCCATGCGCTCTTTTAACAACTCTATTTACGATGATCAGGTTTTGAATTATAGGGGTTGAATGTGAAATATACGACAGCTGTCTATAAACATGCAATGTCTTCACTAAGTATATTTTCCAGACCGATTGGTTGAAACCTTTGCATCCTGAATTGAAAATAGATATACCCAATTTAGTAACTGACTGATTGAGATCTCATTTATTTCACATTGTCTGAATGATTTAGTTAGCTTTTTAAGGAACATTTACATTGTCTCTATTTCGAATAAAGCACACTGCAGGTTGTCAATAATATATTTCAGTATGCAAAACTGCAAGCACAAGAGATCTGTCAACTCACATAAATATATATTCATCACTGAGGTCAATGTGTTCGTTTTTTCTATTAGATTTCCAAAAGGAAAAGGATGGTTAATAGTGTGGCGGGCGGGTGAGTTGAAAGGCTTACTTCAACAACTAATGTTCAGGCCAAAATTTTTTATGTATGGAAGGATCTAAAATAACTTAGAACACGTGTTTGCTCATTGAGAAGATGTGGTGAACACAATACCTAGGTTGGTAGGTCAAAAGTAAATGTCACACAATATTCGGTAGGTCAATGACATGTTCTATGTAAAACGTTAGGTAAAAATACTTTTTGGCTAGCGTCAGGTTTTACATATTTTCTCCTTAATGATTTGACATTAACATTAATGCGTGAGGGTTCATAATATGTTCATGGCTAAGGTACGATGACGCAGTGACGTTTGATTAACCTTTCTTCTGGATAACATTTTTTACGTTATGGAAATGTCATTTAAGTTAAGTTAATGGTATTCATATGGGTACGAATTGTGCACCACTTGTCGCGGACTTGTTTTTGTACTGCTATGAGAGAGATTTCATGGTACGGCTAACCCCAGATTCACAGGCAGATGTCATTCATGCTTTTAATGACACATTACGATATTTTGATGACATATTTAACATAGATAACCCATACTTTGACAAAATGCGCACTTCTATTTACCCAAAAGAACTTCTATTCTTTACGTGAGATTTTTTAAGCTCGTTCACACAAGCAGCAGCAACATTAAACACTGAGTCCGATCTTGGTTCAATGTATAAGGGATATTCATATCCTGATAAAGAGGTTTTCAAGTTTTGTAAAAGTGTAGGCCATAAAAGTTACTCATTTGAATATAACAATGAATACATCCATAGTGATAAATATACCATTCCAAATCGACATATCGTCAATGTTAGACCAATCTATTGTACAAGAGTTCGTAAATAATTACATGGGGGAGTAGTGCGAATAGTATCGACCTGTATTATCGTTGATAATTAGGATTGACTATTTGTTCCTAGCTTACCCCGAACATTTACGTTGTAATGACGGCATAGTATAAGAGATTTCAAAAGGAAACCCTTTTAGCGAGCTTGCAAAGCGAAATCAATCCGACTCTACGGTTATTACGTATGTTTGATCAAGACGGAACATCCTATGAGCATACAACCAAACAGTTTAAAGTTTAGAGCGTTTTGATTTAATTATAGCCATCAATCTTCACGGTATCCATTAAATATGTTCGCCGAGTTTTAATGAACCGTTATTATGTTGTTTATAAGGACCGTAAAAATCGTTAACGTAGACGTTTTCTTCCTTACATCGGATAAAATCATAAATAATGAATGAAACATCGGGCATGATTGCACAGTATATTCAAAAATAAAATCAGCTGATGCAAACACAATCGTTCAATTTTGAAAATTAAAACTAAACTGTTTTGTCGTAAAGATGTAGGTGTTCAATTAGAGGATAGCAAACTTGTAAACCTTAGAAGAATTGAATCGTCTCATTGGCGCAACTGTACCATAACTCTTTCATAACTTCCATTAAAAGGTATAATATTCAACCAGTACGGTCAAGCATGGCGAACCCTGCGAAAGTTCACTCTTCAAGTTTTTGGAGATTTTGGAGTCGGAAAAATGCCAATAGAAGAAAACATCCTTACAGAGGTTGAAGCCGTTTCAAAGATAATGCAGAACTTTGCTGGAGAACCTATCGACATTGATATGCACTTTCAGGGAGTAGTCACAAACGTGCTCTTCGGTATCGTGTTTGGGAGAAGGTAAGTGTACTGAGTCAAGTAAAACCTGTTTTAAGTGGCTATCCAATTATGAAGCATTGCTGGTCATAAGGACAGGTGATCGTGGCAGCTTATTTTTAGCTTATAAACTTGTTTTGATACATGTTTTTAATGTAATGATTATGTTAAATGAGCACTTGTCTAGCAATAATATTTACGTTTAGAACATTTGGACGTTAATAAAATTAGAATAAAGTTTTAGAAAATTATAGAAACTTGAAGGCAGTAATAGAACTATATGCAAACTGTTAGAATATTTAGAATATTGAAGAATATTTAAGAACTCTATATTTGACATCAAACGTGTAAACAGTTGATCACATGCTCCTATTTTGTCAACAAGTAAAACAAGATTAGTCAATACCCATCTCTAATGAGGATAAAATATAAATAAAGAACCGCAGATCTGTAGGATTATGTTTGGGTAGTCTACAGTCAAATGTTCCTCATATAGTGGTATTAAGAAAAATGCTTTCGAAACTTGATTGACACTGTAAATATCCAGGTACGATTATGATGACCCCGAGTTCCACAGAATCGGTCGTATAACGCGGGAAGCCATTACAGGGAGCAGTTCCGGCATCGGTAACTTCATGCCAGAGTTCTTAGTCAAACTTCTCAGTAGACAGGTACTTGTACATTTAATCCCTTACCTCATATTAACGCATTTTCATGACTTTGATGTACACAAGTTTTGAAAATATTGTAGGAAATGGAGCATGTGCTCATTATGTGCAAATGCTCCATTTTCAAAACACTTCTAATTAGCAGTTTCTTGTTGCTTAGATATGTATCCCTTTTCACCAGGTTATTTCTTTCTCGATAAGTTTAAAAATAGCATGTGGAGCGAATGGTTAAAATTAATTAGGTACCCTTTTACAAGAAAACAAGCAGTGTAGACCGTTAGATTGAAAACAATGTGTGTAATTATCATTATTTTGGGGTCAGAGATAAAATTCACTGTTAACTCTCACGTTGCTCCATCAGTACTAGACACCGTACAAGAGACAAAGCTATTGTTCCGGGCTTAACAATGTCGTCGTTTTCTCACAGCAACGCCAGTGGCTTGGGTTTGTTACAGTATGTATTACATTTAATGTGCGTGACTTTGACTTATCGAGAATGTAGCTCTCATTTTCCTTTTCAGGAGTCTGAGATGAACGACGCCCAGATCAAAGGCTTAAGAAGAATGAGGGAGTACATTGTTAAGCAAGTCGAGGACCACGAGGACACGTTTGATGAGAACAACATTCGGGACTTTATTGATATCTACATACGCACCACCAGAGAGGGGAGGGAAGAGGAAAAGGGCGATCTAGACCGTTCGTATTAATTGTGGCATTTTTCTTGAAGAATTGTTTATTATTGACATGGAAATACCCAGATCAGCCGTAATGTCACAGACGAGGCGACCGTCTTGGTCGTAATTAATATATGGACTCACAGCAGATCACGAATGGTTTTTCCACTACTTTAAAAATGTAGCACTCTATTGGAATCACTGCTGTGATATAGATGTGAACTGTATTCAACAAAACCCATTACTATCGGGGAACGACCCTTTAATGGTTTTCGGCGTTATAAATCTAGAACCATTACATTCGCTTCATAACGTGGTTTGCATATAGACCGATTTCAAATAAAAACGCTCATCTAGATTCAAGATAGAACAGGGCGATTGTATTAACTAGTCATTTTCTCGTAAATATAGTCTTCACTCTAAATATGTTCTTTAGTATTTAGTTAGAACATGGAACTCTGGTAATTCTAAAATAGTCCCCTTAATTAGAAATAACGATGTTTGACAGTATACTTTCAAATTCAATTTAAATGTGTTACCACCACCAACAACTCTAACCAGAAGATAGTACATGTATATGTATGTGCGAAATACCAGATTGTTGTTCGCAAATTATGTTGTCTAGGTCAAAACATGTTTCGAGTGATATTGGACCTGTTCCTGGCTGGCACGACAACGACCTCCACAGCTCTGTGCTGGCTCTTCTTATACATAACAGAATACCCGGATGTTCAGAGGAAATGTCAAAAAGAGATCGAGCAGGTGAGACCCCATGCCGTCAGTTATGGGATAATATATACTAACACTTTATATTTTACTAACACTCATGTAAAAAACAATAATCGTCATGGCACGAATTGTTTCCTGTGTTTAAATCTTGTAAACTGTCTGGTCCGGATCCTAACTGCTTGTCAATTCAATTGTAAAATCTTCTTATGTTTTGTCTCATTTTCTCTCTCCGTTTTCTTGGTTCTGAATTCAAATAAATAATGAGTTCAGGGAAGGTATTCACCAACCAATTCTCAGGCTCAATCGTCAAGAATGATTCCCCGGTTAGAAGCTGGAAGCCACTCTTGTGTCTCAAGTCTGAGAACGGAGTCGGGTTGTAGACTGCAGAGTAGACTTCTGATAATGAGTTGTTTAACGATATTAGTGTAAGCAGAGGCACACAAAATGTGTATTTGATATAATTGCAAACAAAGTCCATTTTGGTCAGAGTGAAAATCTCTATCAGCCTAATATCGAAATAATAATTTATTGAATGGCACGACTGTTTAAGACAAAGACTGAATACGTTGTCTTGATGAATTGCTTATTGTCATGTCAAACACACATGATGTCTTTCATTGAACAAAACAGCATACCCTTTTATCATAATATCATGTTAGTTTAATAAAATCACCATGTCATTGAACGTAATTGCATGCCATTACATCATTGTCACAAACACGTATTCTTTCACCATAATAACAAGAGTTCAAAAAGAGTTCAAGTTACCCCCATGTTCAAGTTACCTCCCGGTAATTTGAAATCGATTTCAAGTTAGCCCGGGGTAATCTGAACACAACATCAGATTACCCCTTCAAATTTCAGATTACCCCTTCCCCCTGAGTAGTTTGAGAGCATTGCAACAATAACTTGTAATGAACCTTGTTGTATTGATCGAGCTTAAATAACAAATACTTATATTTATAAGTTAAATAGTTCGTCCAATGCAGAACCAGATAAAACAAAAATTAATCGATGTAACGGTCATATACTTATATGATCATAAACAAAATACCATTTATGCATTATTCGGATTATTGTACCTTCTAAGGAAATGTATCAGCTTATTTACTTTTATCAATTCAACATGATGTGCAAAGTTTAAATTCCAGTTAGTTTAAACAAAACAGATTGGGGTAAGTTGAAACGCGGGCAGGTAATTAATGGATCCGTGAGGATAATTCTGTTAAAGGGCGATCCTTCAAAAGCACGAAAGTTAATTCATACAGAGAAAATTGCAGACTCGGTTTTATTGAATCTGTTCATGAGTAGTAATTTAAGATACAACACTACTCACGCCCCCTAGCAGCGGCTTAAGCGGAGCGGTATTCAATTTTTCAATTTTCAAAACTAAAAGTGTTGAAATTTATGATCTCGAAGGACCAGAAAGTATAACAACACTGATAATGAAGTATGGGGGGGACGTTTTACGGCCGCCACACAGCACTTAACAACTGCTGTTGTGAAGTATATAAGCCCCACCCCTTCGTTATTGTTGCTACGTCCCACAAGCTGAATGGCGGATGCGATAGTGAACGGTACAGCTATGGCCGCTTCTCTCGTGCATATTCCGTATATTATTTATGTTTCCTGATGCACACAAACATATCGGGAGAAGTTAAGAGATAGACTTAAACTATTTTACTCCAGATTTTATTTATGGTGCGCGTATTCGACGAAGATTTAGTATCGGGCGAGATGCGCACGTTCTATGAAAAAGAGTGAATCGACCCACCGTCTTCAGCTTGACAAAAAATATCCTCATCGCATTTGTAAAGCTAGGTAGGTCTTGTAAATTTCATACATCATATTTCAAATTATTTCGTAATAAATTACTCAATCAATAGATCTATTTTTCTTTGTTAAACAATGATTATACTTAGAACAGTTTTAAACAATCACCGGCAATGCATTTCGTGAAATTTTTGGCATGATAAGACGTGTGCTGACGAGTGTTATGGAAATCAAATAAAAACACAAATTGTGTCAAATATGATGTTATTCGATTCATGTCAATGTTAAGGAATAGTTTTAATAACTGTCAGCACATGCCATTTGTTATTTTCTTGCCAAACACTACATTTAGAACAAATATTCTCAGGGTCCCAACCTTTATGACCATTTGATTCCGTTTGAATCCAAATCAGACGCCGAGTAGAAAAATTGACATCCGGTCCGTAATGTTTCTTAATACTGAAATAATTTTTATAACTTTTGATCAAGCAAGTGGGGATTTAGTAAACGTCAAGTTCACTACATGGTATGGCCTTTTATTGACATCAAGCTCTTAATTAACGTCACTAATATGGCAATAAAATCCGAGGCGTTTTATGCAAAATGTGTCTCCATGATAAATATTAATCATTCTCCCTTTCCTTACTTCCAGTAATCCGTCATCTGATCTGTATCCACGCTTTGAAACAGAATGATGGTAATTTAACTGTGCCAAACTTATCTGTAATGACAATTCTCCCTGCATTCGTAAGATGCCGAGTGCACACTAGACGTGAATTTTAAAGCTTTGAAGACCTATGCAAACCGTTTGGTTCCGGGGAAGCTATTTATCTATTTTATCTATTAGTCATAATTTTCTGCGTAAAACCTATTGCATTATCTCAAGTTTGTAATTTGCAATGCATCACTGCACATGAGCCTCATAGCAACTAACTAATTGGCTGTTTATTGTTGGGCCCGTGGTGAAATGTCCCCCATAACCGTGCGATACTGTTAATTGTGCTAAATCAAGTAGGTCCACATAAACTCAACATCTGTTGAAATGTATAAATTATCCTATTGTAAAGAAGTTCTAAAAATTATATAGTTAAATTCCAAGCTTTACATATCAGTCCGTTTTGCCAACATTCAAATTAATAGAAATAACAAGATGCTACCAAACTATTTCGGATCCAATTAAACGGATCAGTTTAATTACCTGATCTGGATCTAAACTGATTCAGATGCATATTTCTGTCAGAAGACCAAAATGATAAGGATTGGTTAGATACATGTAGCGCCAAGATATTTTAAAATTAGTAATTTAATGTACATCTAGATATTAAATCTAGTACCTGTTTTAAAACGACACCACCGTCAAAAGGAATCCATTTGTTTTATTGTAGCCTTTTCTTGTAGCAGCAATCACATTTAAGACAGGTTTACTTATTTTTAAAAAAAGCACCGCTAAATAAACCCCTTTGGGGTTTCTACATGATACCTATATTATTTCATATTGCCGTATTTGATTGGCGGCCATTTCAAATGGGTTGTTATATGTCACTTATACGGACGGACTTTTGGGCTAATCAAATGCATCTTTTTGTTGCATCTGGTCTTAGAAAAACAACTGAGCATCTTATTATAATAAAACCGTTTTATAAATCATATTAACTTTTGATAGTATGGCATGGGCGAGGTTCGCGCGGTCAGATAGACAATTCCCGACATATTTTCCTTTAACGCCTAATACGTTATCAAGTGTTGGGGCATTGTTTGTGGGAAAATATGGCGGTTAGCTACACAACGAGTCGGAGTGAATCTAGAGCATTATCTGATTGGCTAACAATGTCAGAGTGGATGGAGCCACGGATCCATGAAGTTGAAATCGAGTTCAAGTTACCCCGGGGGTAATTTGAAATCGATTTCAGATTACCACCGGTAATCTGAACATGATTTCAATCTACCGGGGTTAACCTGAAAGGGGTGTAACTTGAAACTGTTACACCGGTTTGACATAATCACTATTTCATTGAACAAAACAGCATACACTTTTATCATAATGTCAAGTTAGTTTCATAAAATCACAATGTCATTGAAAGTATCAGCATTATTTATTTAGCATACCTTTCAGTCACTGTAACAAACATGCACCATTTTACCATTTTCCCATAATAACACACCGGTTTGACACAATCACTATTCCATTGAACAAAACAGCATACCCTTTCATCATTATAACATACCAACATACCATTTGGACATTAAAACACATATGTTTCACATAATCACAATTGTATTGAACACAACGGCATACCTTTTCATCATTATAACGTACCAATCTACCATTTGGACATTAAAACACATCCGTTTCACACAGTCACTATTTCATTGAACATAACAGCATACCCTTTCATAATTATAATATACCAACATACCATTTGGACATTACACACATCTGTTTCACATAACCACTTTTTTATTGAACATAACAGCATGCCTTTTCATCATTATAGCATACCAACGTACCAACCTACCATTTGGACATTTAAACACATCTGGTTCACAAAATCACAATTTCATTGAACGTAACAGCATACCCTTTCATCATTATAACATACCAACATACCATTTGGACTTTAACACACATCGGTTTGACATAATCACTTTTTCATTGAACGTATCAGCATACCCTTTCATAATCATTACATACTTACATACCAATTGGACTTTAAAACACATCGGTTTGATAAAACCACTATTTCATTGAATAAAACAGCATACCATTTCATCATTGTAACATACCAACCTACCATTTGGACACTAAAACATATCTGTTTCACATAGTTACTATTTCATTGAACAAATCAGCATACAATTTCATCATTATTACATATAAAATATCATTTGGACTTTAAAGCGCATCACATAATCACTTTTCATTGAACGTTATCATTTTGATATAATAAAATATCCGCCGACTTAATCACTGTTTCATTGAATATATCAGCACACGCCTTTGAACATAATGACATATCGGTTTGACTTAATCACTATTTATTTGAAAATAACGTATATAAACTATATATTTGTTACCTTTTCAACGTAATACCATATTGATGTAACACGTGGGCATCTTACCTTAATAAATTACACCAATTTAACATAACGTTATATGACCTTTCTGTAGGTGTTCGGCGACAAGACACTGCATTATGCCGACAGAGGAAAGCTTGTGTATGTAGAGGCGACATTGCTGGAAATGCACAGACACGCCTGCATAGGTACCTATTCTCTGGTGTTATTGGACTGTTAATATGCAAATTGAGACGTATAGTTATAAGAATCTGCGGTCAACGGAACATGACGGTATATATTAATTGTGTCCAATATAATAATTATATATTATTTAATTTACACTTTACTCCACAAAATCACTATTTGGCGCCTCTGTAGCAGAGGACGTTTGAAAACAGTGTAAGATTTGGAGCATTTGCTCTTTGCGGGCATATTCTCATTGCCCTACAATGTACAAAATACCATTCTAAAATTGAGATTTTCCTATTCGCCCGTTTTACCCGGCACATTCATTATGGATAAATCTACAAACGTTCCATAGAAGTGTATTATGTTATGTGTAAATACTTCATACACAAAATAGATGTAATAATAGTGTGCTGTGGTCTGGATCTGCACAGTGATGCTTCAAGTGATGTCAATCAACAAGGAGTATTCGATATTCTGAGATAATTATTATAACGTCGTCCATGTACTGAAAGCGAGTGGATAAACCTTTTGGGCGCAAACTTTAAATTAGTCAGTTGTAACTGGTTTTCTATAAAATATTTTAACGAAAAATATAACAAATAATTAAATGAACGTTGACTTTTCCAGAACCCTTATACATCGGACTAAATTGTGTTACAAAAAAGTGAAGACATTGAATAGACGCTGCCAAATAAGGCGGCGTTTGATCTGTGTTGCAATTAACGCAATGGTAATTGGAGTCGCTTATTGCAGTAAACGGGTTTATTTGTGAAGAATAAGGTCCTTTCGGCGCTCGTTCGAAAAAACTCGAAGGAGGTATGCAAAGCGCGTTTGTTTTGAATTTCATTTTGTATAGTATTGTGTTACGTCCCTTTCTCATTTCTTCTAATTAGATTCAAGAAAAATCTATCACATCATTTCCTTCAACAATTTATAAAAAAGCAGAAAACAACTTGTTCACGTGCTTGTATGTGAGGATAAACTATTTTAGACCTTGCAAAAACAATAAAGGTTTCGTCAAGACTTGCATTATGGTGAAGCATTGCGACTTCTTGTTTGAAAATTCAGATGCACTTACATCTCGACCTTGACCTTTACACATAATAAGAATGATTTCAGTTTGTTAAATAAACAAATACAGTTGACCTGAACAATTGGTTAAACAATAATAATACCATGTGTTTACTTTGTCTTAATTTATCAAATTATCAAAAGTTTTTTATTTATCGCGAAAAAAGTTTAACTTAAGTAGATGTCACGCGGTATAAGTTCTGTTTCAGTGCCAATTACCATTATGCATTCCACTCTATCGGATATCACCTTCCATGGGTACCACATTCCGAAAGACACGATGATAAGTGTTTCCCTTTGGTCAGCGTGCTACGACCCTAAGCATTGGGACGACCCCATGGAGTTTAGACCAGAGAGGTTCATTGATAGCACGGGCAAACTGATCACGAACGATGCACTGATCCCATTCTCAACAGGTAAATAAAACTACGCGTTAAATACAATAGAACTTCTCTTAACCGGATACTTTTTTAACATAAACTAATGTATTGTTAATGCAGGTGGAAGCTTATTGCAGGCTGAAAGTAATACAGAAATAACTGTATGCCTATATAAGGCTATAACCTATCATAAAACCACAATTTAGCCATATTTCAGATGTTACTGCATGTTCAAAGTGATACTCAAATTATGAAGCATGGTGACATCGAAAGACATATGTTTACTTTTGCATCGATAATCTTCCGAGGAAGCGTAGACTTATTGTAAATGAGTCTAAAATAATATATTGAGTAAATGGTTAACTTCGCTGCCAATGACGCCGAATGGCTCCATATCAAAGTGTGCACAGATCAGCAGCGGTCTTTTTGAGGCGACGTCTGATCAGGAACTGTACGTTTGCCATATTAAATTGAATTAACTATAGAGTAATCAGAAAATATAAATTTATTCTTTATATTCTTGTTTTTTCGTATAAAATATTTGATCTGGAACTTGTCGCAGCCAACAGTTTTTTTAAATTGGCAGCGAAAGAGTTAAGAAAAGCGAACATCATCGTGTTATAAGCGGCAAGTTGTCTAAAAGACACTCAAACTACGTCCTTATTTGTATGGTCATTTGATTGATAGATTGATCGATCTTTTATTTCCTCCATAGTAGGAGAACCAATACAGAATACAATCACAAAGACACATTACAAACAAGTATATACATACACAGAAAACATTTAACATACAACAAAAATACAACAATAATGAAAATAATGTTTATCCTAATGATTAGAATAGGAAGACAAAGATAGGCGATTATATCGTGTATAAATTGCGGATTTGTACGATCAGTCCTTGATTTAGGTAAATCTCTAGCAAAACGAAAAGTAGAGAAATACTTTAAGGATTGCATGCTATCATTTTATACACCATAAAATATATCATATATACGATACGTGTCATGCTGTATACAATGAGAAACGTCTTAAGATTAAACCAAGCTACACGTGGACGTCGTTCGGGGCAGAGTCTAGCCGATGCAAATGCAAATGCTTAAGCGGCTCGCTACGTGCTGTTGATACGGGGAAAGCTTTTTCCGCCAATAGGAAATGCACATGTAATGAGTCCATGTTTTTAACCTTAATAGTCCACAGACTTACAGCTCAAAAAATCTGTATCAAATTCACGCGCATGTTCCGACTGTCCTCGGACTTTAACGATATGAAGTACCGAATTTTACAAGGGATGTCTCACTGATTTGCACAGTTACCGTTATTTGCTTATAGAATGCTTCAAACGGAGGTAGAACATTTTTAGCGCACGCCATCCTCTCGTTGCACAGTCAATCATATAACATTGACATTCGATATTAAGTGTAAACTCATGTTTTTAGTGTACCAGTCGCGTAGTTGAAGTTACAAACAAGTGACTCGAAATGAAAATATGGCATAATATGATTAATTAAATAAAACAAGTGAATGTATAATAAGGTAGGCGGAGTTACGCTATAGCGCACATCGAGCAAGCATACCTACATTCGGAATGTTGCTTAGTCATACCACAAAATGATGAAAAATACTTTTTTAATAGAATAATGGTTTAAAACCACTTCTATTAGATAGAATATAGACTTACTAAGGAAATGAATGGTCACACGTGGATTTTTAACCAAATATCATGCCAGTTATGAGCATTTATAAGA
>JAULCE010750294.1:0-12178 GCA_032359355.1 Macoma nasuta | reverse complement strand
CTCCTCAAATTTTGCTACATGTCTAGGTCCGCCTCTGAACAAGTATCTCAAAAAAATGAACAATTTCATTTTTTATTCATTTAAAATGCAAATTAATATTAAATGAAATACAAAACACAAAAAATAGCCTACTGGTTCTTTTTGTCGGCATTATTACTATTTGCTCTACAATTAGTATTCGGTTTTACAATGGGGTTTGCCCACATGGGATATGACGGATTACACGCATTATCGCCATTTAATGCAATGAGAGCTACACACGTTAACCTCCTAGTTGTTTGGTTGTTGTTAGGCTTTATGGGAGCTGCTTATTATATTATTCCAGAAGAATCACAGAATGAATTGTACTCACCTAAATTAGCATACGTTCAACTTATAAGTTTTCTTGTAGTTGGTGTTATTGCAATTGGTGGTTTTCATATGAACTGGTGGGAAGGACGTAAATTCTTAGAGATACCAAGACCGTTGGATTTCTTAGTTGTTGTTAATGTATTGGCTTTTTTATTCAATATTTTAATGACTTTATTTAAAGGTAAAAGACAAACAACAACTTCTCTTGTGTTAAGTATGGGGCTACTATTTGCTGCATTACTGTATTTACCAGGTATGCTGTGGTTCGATAATCAAACTATAGATTCTTTTTACAGATGGTATGTAGTTCACCTTTGGGTGGAAGGAGTTTGGGAATTAATAATGGGGGGTATTTTAGCTTTCTTATTAATTAAAATTACTGGTGTTGATAGAGAGGTAATTGAAAAATGGTTATATGTAATTGTTGGTTTAACTTTCTTATCAGGAATTTTAGGAACAGGACACCATTATTATTATATCGGAGCTCCTCCTTATTGGTTATGGATTGGAGGTATTTTTTCTGCACTGGAACCTTTAGCTTTCTTAGCAATGGCTTTATTCGCTATTAATATGTACAGAAAGGGTGAGAAAAAACATCCAAATAAAACAGCTTTAAACTGGACTTTAGGTGCTGCAATAGTATCATTTGTTGGAGCTGGATTGTTAGGTGCTGCACATACACTGCCAAATGTAAATCTTTACACACACGGGACTTTAGTAACCGCAATGCACGGACATATGGCATTTTGGGGTGCATACGGAATGATAGTTTTAGCAATTATTGCTTATGCTTTACCGAATTTGACTGGAAGAAAACTATATAATAATGGAATGACAAGAGTTGCTTTTTGGTTAAGTAACATTGGAATGATTGGTATGACTTTAGCTTTTGGTGTTGCTGGTGTTGCTCAAGTATATATGGAAAGAATTATGGGGGTTGATTTTATGGAAACACAAATGGAAATAAAACCACATTTCTTAGTATTAATAATTTGTTCAACTGTTTTTTCAGCAGGAATCATACTTTACATCATCAACTTCTTTCAATATGGAAAACCAACAGATGAGGCATTAATTAAAGAATAATAAATTATTAGGCTGGGTTGAAAGGTTTGGAATCTCCTTCTTACTGATGTTTTAATCCTTCTTTTATTAAAAAAATAGACAACTGAGTAGTGCTATATATTATAAAGTAATAGATAAAGAAGTGTTAATTTTTGAACATACGTTTAAAAATAAACTTCCATTATTATTAAAAGGTCCAACAGGTACTGGTAAATCTAGATTTGTTGAGTATATGGCGAACAAACTGGACAAAGAACTATATACTGTTGCTTGTCATGAAGAGACTTCGGCTACTGATTTAATAGGAAGGTATATTATTAAAGGGGCTGAAACAGTGTGGATAGATGGACCAATGACAAAAGCGGTAAGAGAGGGAGCAATGTTGTATTTGGATGAAGTTGCTGAGGCTAGACCTGATATTATTGTAGCACTTCACTCGTTAACAGACCACAGAAGAACTCTCTTTATTGATAAAACAGGAGAAACTATTCAGGCGGGGGTTGATTTTATGTTAATTGCTACATATAACCCAAGTTATCAAAAAGGGTTTAAAGAACTAAAACCTTCAACTAGGCAGCGATTTGTTTCACTCTCATTTATTTATCCTGAAAATAAATTGGAAACCGAAATTTTAATGAATGAAACTGGTGTGGAAGAGGTCATTGCCAAGAAATTGGTGAAGATGGGAGCAAAGATTAGAAACTTAACGGAGCTTGGTTTAGCAGAAACTGTTTCTACCAGGTTGTTAGTGGATGCTGCTATTTTAATAAAAAGCGGTTTACCAAGCCGTTTGGCTTGTAATGTTGCCATTGCTGAACCTTTAACAGATGATGAAGATACTATAGCGGCACTTAAAGACTTAATAAGCCTTTGTATATGATTGATTTAAAAGTTTTTAATGTAGGAGGACGAAAAAGCCGAGAACTCAATCTCAACTTTATAAACTTTTCAACTTTCAAATTAAAAGATGGAAATAGATCAAATCATATTTAAACGCCTCCACAAATTTTACGGGAGAGTTACAGCTAAAGTTGATGAGGGGCAAGAGGCAAGGAGGGTTTATTTAGCGCCTTTAAAACCAAGATTGACTATTTTGTCAAGAGCACTATCTGGTTATCAAAATGAAATTATAACTTCTGAAAGAGAAGGTGGATGGTCAGGATTAAAATTTTACCTCCCCTCCTCTATTTTTTTTTCTGAAGACATTAATACTAACATAAATTTCTACATCTTCCGAGTACTATATCTCTCCGTTCAACAAAAAAAGAGATTAAATTGGAATACTAGTGAAGAACAAAGAGTAGCTGATTCGCAGCATGAAGCAAGTAAATATTCTGAAGAAGTATTAGAGGAACTTTTTAAAGAATATCCAGCTACCAAAGAAATTTACAACTCTCTAATAATTGATTTAAAGAATTATTATTCCAAACAAAACAAAACTTGTGATTATAGCTGGATTTTTGGTAGGTCAATGAAACAAAACCCACACGAATTTAGTCTTAATACTACATCACCAAATTCACTTAGCAAAAAACAAAAAAATTCTGAAATCACAACTGAAATGGAGGCTAATCCTAGTGATGAAGTTACAACTGTTGGTGTCGACAAAAAGCAAGTTGAAGAAAATGTCGTACATAACCAGTTTGAAAAAGTAGATACACTTTCAGAGTTTAATGGGAACTTTAAAGAAATGGATGGCGAAGATACGCTAAGTGATGATGAAGACGCTATTAGAGAATTGAATTTAAAACATACCGTTAGAGCAGATGATATTTCACATTCTGTTTACAAAGCAGAGTTTGTAAACACCAAATCTAACATCTTAGTAGAAGAAAAAAGTGAAGATGGTAAATTTTTACATTATGATGAGTGGGATTATAAGAAAAGAACTTACAAAACAGATTTTTGTAAAGTATATCCTAGATTTATTACTACAAAATCAACCAATTACGCCAAGAAAATACTTTTAGAAAATGCAAAAACTAAACGAGAGCTATTTAAGTTATTTGCTCAAGTGCACAATGAATATGAAAAAATAAACAGGGTTGTATCTGGAGAAGAGATAGATTTTGATGCAGTTATGGATGCTTTTGCTGAAATAAATGCAAAAAGAACACCTACAGATAAAATTTACACCACAAAACGGAAAAGGAAAAAAGATTTATCTGTATTAATTTTAATGGATACAAGTCTTTCCGCTGATGGATATACCAACAATGAACATATTTTAAGTATTGAACAAAAAACGGTTTTATTATTTGGAGAAGTACTATCACAATACAATATTTCTTTTCAAGTAGATACATTTTCATCGAGGACAAGAAATAATTGTTCATATAATCATATCAAAACTTTTCAAGAAAACTGGAATAAAACTAGGGACAGGACTGGGGCTATAGAAGCAGAGGGCTATACAAGAATTGGAGCTGCTTTAAGACATGCGGGAAGTTTAATTGCACAACAACCTACTCAACGAAAATGGATTATCTTATTTTCTGATGGAAAACCAAATGATTACGATACTTATGAAGGAAAATATGGAATTGAAGATGTAAAACAGGCATTAAGAGAGTTGGATAAAAAGCATATTAATACATTTTCGTTAGCTATAGAAGCACAAGTAAAATATTATTTACCTCAAATGTTTGGTCATAACAACTATAATGTACTTCCAAAATCTGCTGATTTGCCTTTGGCTCTTAGTAAATTTTATAGGAGAATAATAAACGTCTAACAAATGATGTAAATCATATTTTTTTGTTCTATTTAGCACTTTTTGTTCTGCTATATATCAGTTTTTACTGCCAGTAGTTGTTATATTTTTGTCAATATTTCTATATAATAATAACTAACGAAAAAAAACATTATGTTCACAAAAAAAACTCTAATAGTTACAGCTTTAGCAATAGGTCTATTCTATTCTTGTTCTTCAGGACAAGAAAAACCTCAAGAAACAGCAGTTATAGTCGAAGAGGCTGTTACGAATGATGTAGGAGGAGGACAAGCTTCGGTTCCTGCAGTTGAAGGAGAAGAGTCAAATGCATTGCAATTAGCAAAATCTTTAGATGATTTCACAACTTTAGTTGCTGCAATTGAAGCTGCTGGGGTAGAAGATGCTGTCGTAAACAACGGTCCTTTAACAATTTTTGCACCATTAAATAATGCTTTTGATAAATTGCCAGAAGGGACAGTTGCTAATTTAATAAAACCAGAAAATAAGACAAAATTAACAGCTATATTAGTTAATCATGTCGCACCATCAAATTATCCTATTAAACAATTAGAAAAAGAAGTTGAAAAAGGGAGAAAATTATATATGGCTTCGGGTAAATATTTGGTGGTTGAAAATAAAGATGGAGAAATTTATGTGGGCGGAACAAAGGTAATTAAATCAGTAAAAGTAAGTAATGGGTGGGTACACGTAATCGATGATGTATTGGTTCCTGCCGAGTAAAAATAATTTCTTAGCTAAATTAAAGTTGTGAAATTAAAAGTTATAATAAGTTTTATTCTTAGTTTTTTGTTGATGGGTTGTGGTGGTGAAAATTCCGAACAAGAATCAGTCAAAGAAATATCTTCTGCTGTGGCAGAAGTGCCTGCTAGGGAGGTTGATTCAATGAATGACAAAGGAGTTGGGCCAATCACGTCTGTAACATTATTGGAAGATATTGATGGTGCAATGGTCGAAAAAGGAAAAGAAGTCTTCAAAAAGAAATGTGTTATTTGTCGAGATGTTCAGATTATTTTCTTGTGGATAAGTCAAAAATAGCGTATGGAGGAAAGAGTTATTATTATGACTTATTTGAGTCTACACCGATTGCAATAGCTAAAGGTTGGTATTTGTACAATAGTGCTCGTATTTTCTTTTCCTTTTACCATTTTCTTAACTGACAATTAAATGACGCAATAGTGGGCTTTGGATCAATTCTCAACCCTTTTCCTCCATAGATACGTTAATTGATACCTCTGTAGAAGATGACCATTGAAAACATTGTGGAAAATGAAGTATTTGCTTATAATGAGCAAATGCTCAATTTTCAATATTTTCAAAATCATTCGAAATCGGCATTTTCGTTTCCATTATACTATCATCATTTTCATCAGATGAGTTCATTGTGAATACGTCTAAACATAGCATATTAGGTAAAGTGTTGAAATAAGATTACCTTATTTTCAGATAGCACAAAAGATTATCCAGAGTTTGACTGTTCACAAATTGGAAGTAAATGGTCCGTGGTGGCAGATAAAAAGTATTACCCCCTCTCAGAGGTGGACAACTTCACTAACAGCTACGACATGTTCAAGGTGGTGTATTCAACACTAGAATTTCACCACAGCCTGCCAAGTGGTATGTTATTATTTCTACGTTCACAAAACCTCTAAAATGAAGGTAGTCTAAATATCTTCGTTTCAATACAAGATTTTGCTAAGATGAGTATTTTCCATATGCTTTTTATATTCATTAACAATGAAAGATTACGATGAATAGGAATGGCTTTATAGAAAATATTGAAAATCTTCTAAAGCTACTGGTCCAATTTCAAAATGATGTCACAGAAATGATCCTAAGTTGACCTACTGAAGTTGTTCAAGCCATGATAATATTGTTCCATACTTGTATCGGACATTATTTTAATATTCTACGTAAAGTTGTGAACATATATTGTCTCACAATCAATGGAATAGTTTTGGTAAACGAAGTCAGATAACGTTTCAACTATTTAACTGAAAGTGGTTTGATACAGTTGCTTAACGCTTAGTGATGATATGTATACAACCCACAATACATCAGAAAATATGGCTGACGTTAATTTGTAGCTTACACTAACAAGATGGTTGGAAATGCCGGGATCCGGAATTCGGGACCCGGGACGCATAGCGATTATATCGAAGAAAACGAAAGTCGCTATAAAGTATAATTTATAAAATAGAAGTTAAAAACAAGGCAATTAAGAATTAAAGTACAGATTAATAAGATATGCTTAACTTAAAATACAGTAGTCATCAGCTTCAATTCGGTTGTTATTGCGAGAGACGGCCTGACAAAAGACGGAAATGGGGTTGGTATCGCTGATCTTTTTTATAAATGTATTCGCAATAACAAAATTGATCATCGCAAGTCGATGATAACACTTAAAAAATGCTTTCTTGTGAAATAACCGTTTAACAAAATTAGTGATGAGTGTTGTATTTTAGAAAACTGAAAATTTGACCCTTTAAACAGTGTAATTTCATGTCCGACACTAAGCCCCCAATTCGCAACTCTGGTCATACCATCAATCATTGTGGATCCTGATCAGGTACAGAGAAACTCGGTATATATTCTGGATCTAATCTGCCTGAAACACAGGGGCTCACAAGCATACATTTACTGTGAAAAGTGTTCGCCCTTAAATCTCCCTTTATAGTATCCCTTCTTTTTTTCTAATTAAATCCCGAACCCCGGCTTTTCAAATTACGCCCAGGCCCCAAAATATGATCACTTTTTCCCGGATTCAATGCGATTCTATAGGCGACAAAGAAAATCGTCGTTATGTCAATATTATTAAAAATGTTATTGGAAAAATCAACTTTAATTTAACATTATGACATTATGAATTGATTAAGGTCAAACGTTTTTTGGAAAAATTACCGTTTCGTGACTGTCGTGATACACAAAACCAGTTTAGATCCTGATCAGAAAATGTGCTACTCGTTTATTGGTTTTAAAATCACTGTTTTGTTCTATGTCCTATTCGATTGTTTTATTTAATATTATCTATCAAAAGAAGCATACATATACTTCAAAGCGTATTCGCGCTTGATTATTCCAATAGATTCCCGGATGCCGGCTTTTCAAAACAGGATCCTTGGATTCAATTAGATTATTTATTTTTAAAATGTATATTCTGTCACGATAAGCATGATAAGGATGAACTATTTTATATAGACAAATATCAACAATTATATCAGCATCCTATTAGCAAAACAGCGTGATGTATCTATACGTGAATTTGTTGAATTTTAATTTAGTGTGGGTATAATAAAAAGGTTGAAACCAGAACACCACTCTTCCTCTATGAGCATTCCAAACAGCTTGGATCCAGAACATGCACCAAGTTACTCTGCGTCTGATTAGGATACAAACTAGTTGATGGTATCAACACAGTCGGTGATAGTGAGATAGGTGTCTGGCCTGGGTTTACACTATTGCTAGTGAGTCCCCAAGTTCCAAACAGCTTGGATCCAGATCAGCCGCCGAGTTACTTTGCGTTTAATCAGGATCCAAACTTGTTGATGGTAGCATCACAATCGCGAATAACGGACTAAATGTCTGACCATGGTTAACACTGTTTGTAGGGTCAAATGGTTAGTTTCCAAACTACAAACTATTAAACGGTTCTTTCTCAAGACAGTTACCAACGACTTAATTCATTAAAGGAGATATGTATCTTGGATATTGGGATTAAGTTTATTCAATACATAAGCGATACCCACCGCTTGATGTTTTATGACCAGACCACTGTAATAAAGTAATATGCCCCCATAGAAAAAGTACACCAGAGTCAAAATTCTGTATAGAAAAAGGACCCCCGGGTCAAAATTTAATATAGAAAGGTTATCCGGGTCATGATTCTATATGGAAAAGACCCATACATAAAAAAATGACCCCCTAGGTATAGAAAAAAGACCCCTCATGGAGAATTATGACCCCCATAGAAAAATGACCCCCTTAGTTATTGCATGCAGAATCCGTCTAGATGCATGTTTAACCTTGTATTATCGTTCGTCTGATTAAAATTATTGCATCAAAGGGTAATGCCAATGTTATCAGGTCATTGATAATTGTTTGCATATGTGAAATGGTATTGTCAAAAGCAATATCCATGTACATGTCAAGAATGAAAGCCCTATGTCAAAGGATCGAAAGAGGAGTAAACGAAAAGAAGAAAACTTATACCTATTCCAAACGTACTTAAGTAATATTTTTAACCTGAGTCAGGCACATCACACTGTGTCAATACAGAGTGCTGATCCTATATATGTTATATTTAAGATAAATAATAAATTGGGTTAATAACAACTTATTATCAATGAAAAAGAAAACTTCAACATAAAATGTTTACGTCCAACGACAGCGGCAACGACGACTGCGTTGCCGGCTTATTACATAAGCTCTTTCTGTACTTTATACAGGCAAGATACACAATGCAATTCAACCGTTTATTTACCCAGTTTTATTTTACCTTGACATGCTTATCATTTTATTGTTTTGAAAGGGTGGGGTCATTTTCTATCCAGGGTGTTGGTCCTTGGTAAGTTTTCTTTGCAATTATTTAATCCAAAGTCTTTGTTTCGTGATGTCATTTTGTTCATGGTGATTTGTAGAAAAATGACCCTCAACCAAATAAAGACCATGTGTACTTTTCTCCGTGCGAATGAACTAGAAAACAGAAGAATTTTATAACTTAGCCTTAACTCTTCCCTAGAAATAATGGTCTGAAATTTAACGATTGAAAAAATTATACTAATTATGGAATTAATAGAATTTAATATACTTATCACTTATATAAACAGCTTAGATCAGAATGGTGACATGCGGATTCAAACCAAATCTTGTTTAGATACTGATGTAGACGTGGTTTATACTGGTAAGACTTGGACAAGAAATTTGTGATCTTTTGAAAGTAGCGTGTACAGCTAGTAAGTCTAGATTTGACATCATATGTGCCATATTCTGTAGAAAACCAATGATCGTGGAGGTACAAGCTGTAATTTCATATCACGTAACTGATTTTGTGTTCAGAATTATGGGCGTTAAAAAGAATTACACAACTTGCAGCGGTTGAGAAAGAAATATTATTCAATCTAACTTAAGAAACTTAAGAAATGTGTGAAGAAACTTGAAAAGAGCACACGTTTTTTCAAATTAATTTTCATCTCCACATGTGAAATTGTTGTCAACACAGCTTATTAGTGCGACTTGTGATAGTTAAGTTGCATATTCTATTTGTGCAACGAAGTATAAACATTGCCAAATTAGTATGCTTGTGCTGTTTTATCTTTCAGAACAGTTTTGCATATATATCGAGTGTGGACAGAGGATATACGATGGATCCTCAGATGAAAGAGTCGATATTTTCTCTCGTTCTTCCTAATGGCACTAAATGGCGATTGTTGTCACAGATACTGATATACGTACACAGTTGTTACATTACAAAACATTCGATACTTTTGCAATATTTTATGGAAATATGTGACAATATCGAACATTTCATATTTTGGTCGATCAAGTCCAGACAATGTCGCGAACTACGTTAAGGTTTACATCCGATTCAAATCAAACAGCTGACATGATTGCCGAATGAAGTCTTAAATTTTTAATTTGCATTATGTTTAATTAAAACACTGTATTATAGATCGAAAATTGAACAACGAACAGAACGAAATAAATGTCAATGTAATTAACATGTACAGGTTGTACTAAACATCCGTGTATAAATCTGGCAATCCCATATTGGTCGAAGGTAGACATGACAAATAAATGCAGTGTTTTACGAAAAGGAATAATATCTATTATATATGTAGCGACGGAATCAAGTCTTAATCAATATGCCAATGAGGCAAATCCAAATCTAGTTTGCAATACACTATTTTGTTTATAATATGTTGCTAGTGTTTAGTAAAGGTCAGTATTTTGTCATATTCAAGCTCATTTTGATATAACAAAATACTCATGCAGAACTGAAAATAATATTTCTTTGCGATTTTATAGATTAAATAAAAAATACCAGTAAGAACCGAAACAATTACGTTCATATTCCTTCGGGTTAAATAGATAAATCAGAAACATTAAAAACCGATAAAAGGTGTTTATTGTTCTATTGCAAGCTGAAGGTGGGGTCCTGTTTTTAAATAACAATAAAACAGTTTTATTGTTGTCAATATAGAAAACGAAACGTATCCGGAATCCTGTTTCCATTGTGACCACATTTAATAATCATGACCCTGAGAAATCATGACCATGTATGGAACAATATCCCCTTTTCACTTTGCCTAAAAGAACAATGCCGCACAGCACATTTAGTAAAGTTATGACCATTTGATCCTGAAACCTCTTTCGTAAGGAGGATTCGTGGTCTTTTACATGATACTTTTGTTCTCATATTTGTACATGCATGTTTTTCTCAAACTTAAAATACATTAATCATCTTTTTGTTTCGATAGCAGAGATGCCCTATGATATACGTATGTGTCGTATGCTTGCTTATTTGTGTGTCTGCCAGCAACTGAACATACGCGCCCGTAACATAAAAGTCAAAAACCTGTTTCCGCCATATGAACGCATATGGAAACGGATATATAATACGTGAAATAGTCATGCAGATGTATTTAAAAAGTAAGCTTCCTCTCCATGAGATCATTTATAGACCACAAATTCGTCTGGCAACAGTACACGTTACAGCCTAAATGCACCTGTTATAACATCCTGAGGAATCTTAGACAACGTGCGTCTAATACTTTATTCATTATCACATCTTATAACAGCAGCAGCATTTTAGTCAATTCATACTCACATGAATTCGTTTTTGAAATGACATAAAGCAGTAACTTTAATAACATATGTACCACTAGTCTAGATACATAGTAGGCATAGGAGCTAGCTTAAAACGGCCCAATAAGCTGCTCAAACGCCGAACTATTAACCAAACGCTGACGTTGAGTATGTCGTCATTGTTGCTAGGGCGTTGTTATAATGTTTCGTTCTATGTAACGCCCTTTTTTACATTAAAACCTATACAGGTTACGTTTTGTTTAGTGTGCATTGTTGTGTTATTTTATTTACGTTGTCTGTATAGCATAAGTATATTCTGACATTAGTGTTTATTGTTTTACATCCTTTATTGAAGTCGCTTACTTAAATAATGTAACGCTCGTTAAATTCATATTGTCCCGTTGTCAAAGTCGTAAAGACAGTGTGATTCACTTTCATGCATTCATAAACTATTCAAAATGTTACTGTCGAATCCGTTATTCTTTCCAACGATGCATAGTTGACTGCTTAGTATCGATAATTAAAACTTTCGATTTCTTTGAGTGACGGGACGCTCATGTAGCAACACTTTGTTTACATAACAGTACCGGACTCCAGCTCGGAATACCTCGTTTTCATATCGGAAGGCCACGTGCTTTGCATATTTATGTGTGGCATCAACGAAATCGTGCAAAACGATGTGTAACAGCGTAACACGATTACGATATACGATTTTTTTCTCTATAGTTGAGAAGGTACGGAGAAAAATGAAATACGCGTGAAAATGTTGAACTTTTCTTGCGACTTAATTTTGTGTTTATTTTGTAAATAGATGTTAACGCAAAACGATTGACGACCATTTATCTTTTAGTTTAAAAAGAAAAAAGATCTTTTCTCGCGTGTAATACTGAACTTGCATTCTTTACAGATGAGCAGGTTAAGTGCTTCTCAAACTTCGGAGCAAGTTTATAGAGTTCCGAAGTTTGAGAAGCACTCACCTTTCTTCTGGATTTACATATTTGTACGTTATGGGAATGCCATTTATCGTCAAGTTATTGATATTCCTATGGGTACGAATTGTGCACCACTTGTCGCAGACTTATTTTTGTACTGCTATGAGAGAGATTTCATGTTAGGCTTTAACCCAGATTCACAGACAGATGAAATCCAGGCTTTTAATGATACATCTCGATATTTGGATGACATATTTAACATAGAAAAACCATCTTTTGACAAAATGCGTACTTC
>JAULCE010750183.1:0-14582 GCA_032359355.1 Macoma nasuta | reverse complement strand
CGTAACTCCAAAATGACTGAAGTGATTTACATGGCTGTCGAACTTGATCAAGATAGTATAGCCACAAACATGTGTGTAAAGTTTGGAGAGAATTGGACAAATACTTTGCAAGAATTAGATCATACAAACTTTTCGGGACGTACGTACGTACGTAAGGACGGATGTACGTACGGACAAGGGGAACTCTATATGCCTCCACTTTGTGGGGGGCATAATAAAAACCGTCAAACCTCTAACTCGGATATCTGAGGCATCGTATCAAAACTCGGGGACCATCTCTATAAGATTGAATTACTTGGAAATCTAGTTTGCAAATGTCATCATAATGTCTTTAGTATCACGCATAAAGTTAAATATCTTCCAATCCCCCGGTTGTTTCATAGTCCAGTTATGGTCACCCTGCGCTTTGTAACGTGTCGTAACACTCAAACATTCGACTTACTAAACGACATTGTTTACAACGATTGCGAAAACGCAACCGAGATTTTAGCCTACGCAAGAAAATGGCAGACAATGAACACAAGGGTGATTCTCGGCAACTTGCCATTTTATTTTTATATAGTTTAAAATTGTTTTCCAAAAACAAAAACAAGCCGCTCAATAGGCATTCTTTAAAAACACGTAATTGTGCCACTCTGGTAAATTACACTAACGAGAATCTAAATTAAATATGTTTACATATATATGATATTTATGTGCACCAGTGCAATGCAATACGTGTCCGTTGCACGTTTTTTGTTCTGCTCTATATTTATTATTTCATTTGCTTACCTTATCGTTTCTCTTGTGGAGTATTTTGGAAATTTATGTAAGCTTGTCTAACTTTTCACTGTACAGAACACCGTTCGATATTAAAACAATCGAACTACACTACCGGATTCAATTAGTGTGGCGCACTAAATTCCTTCTACAAGATTAAAGATATCTAGAAGGCAATAAAACGCTTTAATTACAAGATGTATTACCATTTCTGGTTTATTTATGCGGAGTTTCAATTGCTCGACCAGATTATTGTAATGCACTCTAAAAGGTTGTCAGTGAACTAGCACACACCTAATTTGTTTTCTGAAAAACAGAACGAAGGAATATTGTCGGAAGAAAGTAAGAATATATCAACGACTTTGAGCGAACAGGTAATCCGAACACATATTTTTTATTTTTTTATTCTAATTTTGAAAAACAAGATGCACTGTTCTTTAGTAGAATATCGCATAGATTCTATACAAATATATGTAACGGTCTAACTTTTACAAACAATATAATGTTTACTTAACCCTATTATCTGCTCTCATATGCAACATAACATATGCAAACAGCAACTCGGCGTCTCATTTGGATCCAAACTGTTTGACGATCGGCCAATGTTTTTACCAAAGGTCGAGGGAATGTGTTACGTCCAAGGCGGAAGTAGAACAAATGTTGTGCATGTGCAATAGCTGCCTGGCAGTGAAGGGGTTAAATTCACTTGGACAGTTGAGATGCAGCACAGTACTGCAAGTGATTTCAACTGACGTATAACCGGTTTTGCTCCAATTCGCTGGCGGTCCGAATACGATTTAACAATGGGTATGAACCGGTTCAAATGTCTACAAAACCAATGACTTGCTTTTATAAAATCAACATATTATCTGGGCGTTTAGAAACACATACGCAACCAACTTTTGCAGACCAGTTACACCGATTTGATTCAGTTCCAATTCGCGTTTGTGAATCAGTGTTTATATAATCAACATCTTCCAATCGCTTGTGTAATAACCTTCATTATCTTCATTTGGTTGACGCGAAAACATTGCTGACGGAATGAATATGATCAAAACTTTGCAGTATGTATACTACATTTTAAACATACATTCCATGGTGACCCCGTTAATGTTAGTTCAATAAAAGCACAGCCATGGACATATGCTCTTGTTGCAGGTCCTCGTTGTTAGGCTGAAAGCATGCGCTGCAAAGCCAGCCAGAATACGTTCTCGACGGAACGATCGACAACTATTCGGTCCGGATCAAATTAGGGCTGCGCAAGACAAAAGATTACGAACAAATGACCATAACCAATAGGCCTAAAATAGAATGCAAAAACGAGTGATTGTTCATACAATTATATATTTTATGAATATTTACGGTGTGATCAAATAACAGATTCAGGGTATTGTTGTCTCGTCATAAGCGATAATATTTATGCATCACTAGTATGTGTTTTCCTTACTCGTCTGAGAAGATTATGGAGTTGAGCTCGTTATACTAGGTAAGTTGTATAAATATGTGTATGTACTCGCCTTTTGAATGTGTAACTGCTACTTTTACATGTATATACATCGTTGTTTCTTGTGCCTGCACAATTAAAGCTATAGTTACCTAGATCAACCTCTTCATTGTGGCATTCTGATCAGGTAAATCAACATTTGTCAACAAACTTAGTCCGTTAAAAAAAATCCAAAAAAAGAATCATGACTATATTTGATAAAGAAGCATGGCGATCGCCTAAGATCAGTGACCACTTTGTGCAGGATCGAATGTTTTTGAAATGTCTGCTGATATATACGTTGTTCTTTTTATTTGTTCACAAAATTGAATCTAAGATTTTACCCAGACAACATTCTTAAAATTTGAACCGTAAGAGTTAAACTTAATGTGCTTTTAGACCTAAACATAAGGTTGAATTCTTATAAGATGAAATTTATCTACCAGAAAGGACAAATTCCATTTTGAATAGTTTTGACATAATTGTGAGAAATTGGGCATTTGGTAATTATGAGCAAATACTTCATTTCTCACAAGGTTTCCAAAAGTCATGTGCCACATGGTATTCAAAGTCTTACCAGTTATGTAAAGAATTGAACCTGTCTGAACATCAACTGTCACGTGTGATCACAGTACTGTACGTATAATATTATTAAAATGTAACAGTACATGAGTGTCGTACATATCAACCAAGTTACTTTCAATTTATCAATCAATATAAGTTATTGCTTTCACAACATTTTTTGCATGTTTTTCATCTTTATACGTGTGTTGATGTAGACTCTGCGTAAATATTACAGTGGTGAATGCGGAACAGTGAGACGCTTTATATTATGAAGGTTGGCAGCTTGAGGCGCTGAACTGACTAAATCATTGAACAGTGTATATGACAGGGTATTTGTGTATCCGTTTCCAATGTTGTTTTTATATCAAGTTTACGTACCAAATATATTAAATCAAGATTTAAAGCACAAGACAGGGTTGTTATTATTAATGTAATCAGATAATTCAACATCTTTTTCATAAACGTATTAGTAAACTGCGTTTGTCTGCAAAGTATAAGGCTATTAGCCGCGCCGCTTAACCACATTTATTAAGTTAGATCTTATCCACCCTTTGCCTGCAATTTTAATAATAGTGGCACCAGAGTGGCAACAGGGACTTATTTAAAGTGTTTGCCTGAAGTAGTTAAATGATAATGTATAATTTGTTTACGCCATGATGAGGTAGAAAAGCACCTGTCTTGATCAGTTACATTAAATCCTGTTTAGCCCTGTTTTGTTTGACAACCTAGTTATTAGCATTGGTTGCAGTGAAATAAAGGTTGATATATGTATAGCCCTTGAACATAGGGCATTTCCATTTTTCTCAAATAACTTGTGGCACTTTCGAAACATTAAAGAGAAAATATGATGGTATGAATGACTCTTGTTTCAATGATTTATAACGCTGTTAGAATCATATACTATGAAGCATCTGTTGTGATAATTGTTATCGAAGTGGATCGACGACTTAGAATATTTACGATAAAACTAATGTATTAAAGCGTTACTTCACGAATCTAAAGAAGAGGGCGTTACAACAGTATAGACCAATACATGAGGCCAAAGCTAAGACACCATATTAAACAATGTTGGTGTTTTACTCGGTATTGTATGAAAGTAATAAGAAAACAAATCAATTCAGCAACTATTGTTTTGTTCCTCTGAGTTTACTAGCCCTATGTTTGATATTTTGACAAACAATTAAACATCTGATCAGAACCTTGCGCTAGTCAACATGGTTGCATTGATACATAGTTTAGCAAAGTTACAAAAAAACTATCATTTTAACATTGCATACAGTGTAGATTCACACACAATGACATGTAAAGAGCCCGTGTTTGTCAAAATGATTATAACTGTTGTGTTGGCAAACTGGCGTATATTTAATTACTCTTAGTCGACAGGTCATGTATACCAGTGTAGACCGTGATCAAAGTACGCGATTAGGAGAAGAGTCTTATGATGGTATTCACCTTTTGTCACTATTTGATTCCTGCTAGGTTACACTGAGCACATTGCCAAACAGTAAATTAACATGTCCATTGTGTAGGAGGGTTTAAGCTATGTTTTTTTTATATTTCGGTGAGTAGGGCATGAGCATGTCGGGGAAAATATTACTCGATGAATTTACTTAGGGTTATTTTTAAATTGTGTTGAACATATTGCATGAAAAAGAGCATTTGCTAATAACGAAACAATCCTTCATTTTTTTTCTCACAATATATTGAATAGTCGGCCGCTACTGAGGCGCACACAAGGCTCTTTTGTGAAGGAAAGGGTTAATGCACTTTCCATGTCGATATCGTTAGTACAGACTAGAGCCACGATACTTGTACATTGGCCTCTGAATAACAACTTTAATATTTAGACAATCTGTTAGGAGCAAATGCCTCCAGTTTCCTCTCTGAATTTGATAACGAATCCTATCTTAAACTTTCATCGTTGAAATTGTTGACATCATTGCATTTGTACCTTGATTAAACTGACTCGTGTGTATCAGTCACCGTCGACGTTTTCCTTCGCTGTAAATACATCCATATATTACCAGTGGCCAACACAATAGTACCGAGAAAGAGGCCAATTGATCCGCAGAAAAAAGCCATGTCGTATGTGCCGATGTGGTCCTTGAGTAATCCTGTAGAAATAAAAACATCATAGGGATTTAAAGCGTGAAATATTTGTGTAAGACAAACATGTACATATTATTTCCAATTAATTATATATCGTATTTGTTATAGCTAGATGTCATTATAAGGTGTCATCGTTCCTTGGGATGACCGCTTTTCGTGCCCATTAATATGATACTGTCAATTGTACAAAAATGACAATGCGCTTGCCTACATTTTATTTCTAAGAGTGTAAAACCGTTTGTAGCCGAATCAGACGATGAATAATTCGGCGACAGAAACGGCTCCAATCTGATTGAATACGTTATAAATAGTCGTCATCAAACACGCTGACATGTATAATTCACTCAAGGCGAATCTTGTTATTTTTTGAACGCATTCCATTTGGTACAGGCTGTAAATATCATTAAAACTATTGAGTTTGAGAATGTTGATGCTAATGTGTGCATTGTCGTGTGGTAACAGTAGGAGGAACGCTGCTCGTTCCCCTTTCACGTGTAAGTAACGCAAACAAACATAAAAGTGTTATTGCAAAATGCCAATTGTTCTGGTATATTCAAATGAGGTCAAGCAGTTTGGTTTCGGCGTAGGTGCCGCCGAGAGACTAGGCTGCTTTTCTTGTTTTACACTTAATGTATAAGCTATCGGTGTTGAAGTAATGACGCGTAAGTTAAGATAAATAGCAACCCTGCACTTATACCGGCGACTCATTTTACTGATTTATAAAATATAAATCCGCCCAAATGTGCAATAGCGAAAACAATTTACGTGCAGTGTTCAAAATTTAATCATAGTATAATCCAGTATGTAATTGACCCTTATTCTGCGGATCGAGAGCATAATACAATATACCAACACTCAATTTGGTACAGCGTAGACGCATTTCATTTCGGGTTCTGACTTATATTCAATCTGGATTACACTAATTCTATAGTTTAAAATAATTTCAATCAAATTTAAAAAACATACAATAAGGTCAGAAGACAATTTATGCTAACAACACTTATTAAAGCCGGGAAATGTTTAAGATCATGTCGTATACGCATCTTTCATTCTTCACATGTGCGATTAAGTTTCGAATTCATTCATCTTGCACACTAACGCAATGTTTAATAAACCAACAGCTCTAAGATAAATGTTGAAAATAAAACATAGAATCGATCATACTTAAGGACATTAGCATTATATAACCAAATCTTACCGCCGATCGTAGGGCCAATCAGAGATCCGGTTCCCTGGAAAAACAGCAGTAGTCCAAAAGCGTTTGACAGTTCTTCAACCCCTAAAATATCCACCACTACAACTGATTTTTGTGAAACACAGATTCCTGTTAAAAGCCCATACACACAACATGCAACAGACAATTGTACAAAGTTATATAAAATGGGAATGAGTCCTGATACAATACTGAACACAAACACGAGGCCATTGTAGATTATTAACCTGAATTTTTTCATCCGTTTAAGGTCAAGCAAAATTGAAAGAACTAGTCTTGATGCCGTATCACTGATTCCGATAATAGATAGTAGATATGCACATTCCAACTTCGTTAATCCTTTGGAGAGCGCTAGGGCTGGGAGAAATACAAATGTGGTACTATAAGATATGAAAAACAGGCATGCATGTATAGACATTGACACAAACGCATAGTTTTTAAATAGTGATAGATCAACAAGTGGTTTCTTAAGTTCCCTATCTGCATTTTGGACCTGCTTAGATATTTTCCCGTACGATTGTTTGCGTTTTACCAGCGGCGACATTGACCGCTTTGTAAGACTTTCGATATTTTGTCCTGGTAATCCATTTGAGTTTGCAGTCTTGTCTGTGCCTTTGACAGTTTGTTCTGGTGAGTCTGTGCCATATGCCGTCTTGTGGTTCCTGATAAACAAATATTTGTCTATATAACAATCATCTGCTTTGTGACGCCTGTTATATGTATATTTTAACGGCCTCGTTCTAAAATGATGTAAATGGCTTTTTTAAAACGATACCGTCCACATGACGAATATGTTTGCGATGTTCCCTGTGTGGGTATCGGTTTACATTTTAATTAGTTTTGTATGACATACTCTTGAACGTTTATTGGGTTCATAATATGTTTGTTCCAGGACAAACAGATATTGCGATAATAATATTGCAATATTTCAGACTGTGCCGCAACGTCATTATATGTCATTTACAACCAAAGATTTCTATTTAGATTGCCACAGACTCACAAACGAGTTCAAACCTTGATATTAGACCCAGATATTCAGTAAATGCCCATAACAGACTAGGTTTATCGTGTTTTACTACTTATAAAATAAATTACAAGAATAATCACCATACATTTTGCTCGGCAACGTATCCTGATCTACACAGTTTATATGTATGGTAGGAAATGAAACAACATCGGCGGATATCTCAAATAATGATATATAGACTGCTTTTATTTATATCTGTCTGCAGAAAATTCAGTATACGTTGTTTAAACTTGCCATTCACAAAATTATATATTTGGTTATATACATTTTACAAGATTGTTTTACAAATTCAATCAACAGTTTGTACTTGTATAGCAAATAGAATAACGGCAAGCGAGACTGTGCCAATTCATATTCAATGGATTATAAAGTCATATGTGAATTGCAGCATTAACAGTCGCATTTCTTTGTGTCGAAATTAGTGGGACTATTTTACATTAGTTACAGTTACTCAACGTATACTTCAGAATAAATCCGAACTTCAGGTAATTCGAACTATTAGGCTAGTTTGCCGAAACTCGACACTCATCGGCAAACCTAGCACATTGTTTTAATTTCAATTTTAGTTCATGAAAACAGGTATTTGACGGTTTTAGATAAAACGGGGTTCGATTGTAGTGTTACCTTTGTAGATCCTGTTGAAACCTTTGTTGTCTGAAAAGAGATCCGCTTATCACCAAATGACAAGCTATGGCGGCTAAAATTAGAAATGTTCCTTGGAAGCCGTACATTTCAAACAGCAGTTCAAACAATGGTGGACAAACGAAGTTTCCCACCCCGCTGCCACATGTAGCTAAGCCAACAGCTAATCCCCGTCGTTTATTGAAGTACTTGCCCACTATTATAACACAAGGACAATAGGCCATGGCTCGTCCGAATCCTGAATAATCACCGTTATGAAAAGTTGTATAGCATATTATATAGCATTGCACGGTACAAAACAAAACCTGTATAATTTAAAGCGCCATAAACGTGGGTAAAGGCGTCATGATAAAATTCCTGGTCAATTAATTTCGACTGCACCTTGTTCCTTATCCCACTATACACGACTGTAGTCATGGCGGTTATATTTGCAAACAGTTTGTATCCAGATAAGACGCCAGGTAACACGGCGTCTTATTAGGATCCTAGCTATTCATATTCAGGCAAAAGTTCCATACATCGAACATATTTTTGAAATTAAAGGTCGACGGACACGATATTCGCTGCATGTTATGCTCCTTTATGGTGTGATATTCTTTTTAGCAAACATTAACAATGGCGTAATACAAACATACACATTGGCCCCAGTATTGTTATATCGAAATAACACGTTATGTTCATTACAGTTTTTACTCCATAGATACATCTTTTATCGACTTTGTAGCAAATGACGTATAAATACCTTTCGGAAACTAACCATTTGTTTACGATAAACAAATATGACAGTTTTTCCTCAAAGTTTTCAAAGTCATCCGCATCTTGGTGATTTTATTTATATTGATATTATGTCCCTTCACTAGTTTTATGAATTGGTTTAAGTTTAAAAAAAACCTATGCAATTACGAGTGAAAAGAAGTCACACTAACATTGTGGTACAGTCATAAACATATTGTTCTGTGTTTGACTGTCAATGTAATTCTGAAAATGCGATTGTAGATACGTTGCGTTATATAAATAACTTAAAGGAATAAGTGTTATATCTGATTAACAAATGTTTCAATGCACGAAAAAGATCTTTATAACGATTGTAAGACTCCTGTGATGAGAAACTACGTTAAAAGATCATAAAGATAACATTTTGAAATATTCCATCAAAATATTAGACACTCACCGGTCATCAAACTAAAGCTTAAGTAGAAGAACCATAGGTTTCGGCTAAATCCGGATACAATGTAACCAGTTATCGTCAAACCTGATCCGATGAATACCGCAAAGCGAACGGACAATTTGTTACAAACGGCACTGGCCAGTGGTCCTGTTTTACGTACAGAAAATTAAAAATATTTGGGTTTTTTTCTGTTAAAGAAACAATAGAACAAAGACTAACGATAATAAGATGAAGTATTTTCTGTCTTCAAAGCCACAAATTAATGTAATATATTGGTCATGGATTATGCATTTAATCTGATATATTTCCTGAAGTTTACTCTTTATTATTGTAGGACCCATTCCCATCCTCTCTCAAAATCAAAGAGGAAAACAATGACTTATTAGGCCATTTGCAAGTTTATGATTGTGTATGATATAAACGAGAATGGATCTCCAAACCTATTATAGATATAGCAAGGACCAATAAACAAGCTAAAGTAAGTGGCTAAAAATCATACTTCTATCAGATGGTTCCATTGTTTTTATGACATACCCATGCAGAGAGTAACAGTCGAGTTGATAGCTAAAGCCCAGGAAGTCATTGCAGAGCTCTTCTGGAAACGCTCCAAAAGTTGTAAGTACAGTACACCATTAGCTCTAGAAAACCCAACTATTGAAACAAGAAGTATGTACGTTATTGATAATCCACTTCAAAACGTAAAGCATTTTTAACTTCATTTTCATTCAGTCATAATGCTCTTTAAATAAGATAATTTAAGATTATTTAAGCAAATATTTCTCAAAGGCATTTGATTTAAGTACTTAATACGACACATTTAATAGAATGGCATGCTTATGACGCTGAATCCATCTGATTGATGCTGCGCTTACTTCTGTCTAGAGTATAGCAAAGGATCAGGTACACTTTAAAGAGCCAAGAAACGACAATTAAAATCAAAGAACTTAAAGTACAGGAGTTCGTTTGGCGATGATCAGGTGGTCATATGCCGCTACAAAACATTTGCTTAATGTTTACTTCATAGATAGCCTTTGAACGCCTCTGTAGCAGATGACTATTGGGAATCATTCTGGCAAATGGAGAAAATGCTCATATTAAGCCAATGATCTATTTTCCAAAATGTATTATAAGCTTTAGAGGTTGTCGATTTTCTTTTCCTAGATAATCGTTCTATTCATCATATGCTTTTGAGTCTAAGAATAGTGCCTATGAAGTGAAATGTTATAGCACTTGAAAGTACATTATATGGAGCATAACTCGAAAACTATTAGATTGAATTTATTTTAACTTTATACAATTGTAGAGCTTAATAAGAGGAAGTAAAGTGTACAAGAACCATAACTATTATTTGCAAAATTACTAAGTTATTGCCCGTTGCTACTTTTTCTTGTCCGGAGCGTGAACTTGAACACTACTGGGTGGATTTTCATATAACTTCATGCAATGCTAGAGCGCAATAAAAGAAAGTGCAATGTAGAAGAAACATAACTCTTATTTCCTCAATTACGGAGTTATTGCTATCTCGGATATTGTGTCTACGGATTTTTTTACGGTGTGGTGAATTGTCAAGAATTTATGCTTATATCATTTAATGTAAATTTAGAGCATTAACTGATGGCCATGCATTCCCATCAGAATCAGAAATCCTCCCCATTTTACTGACATATGGCGGTGGGGGATAAAGCTGTCCTTCAGACTGCAATCTTGTTTTTCTAAATTAACCAACACAAACCTGGGGCAGGACTAGTACTTTTCCAGAATGTTTTAGCAACTGCAATTGATGTAGTCATTATATTTTTGAATGTCAATGCCAACATTAAGGTAACAAAATATCTTATGTATATAATGCTGATTTGGTGTTCACAATTGCACAACAAAACCTTTCACAATCTGTAGTAAAGCAAGATTCTAAGATACAGTATAAGTGACCGATTGTTATACTTACCGACAATCATGTGTACGAGGAAGGAACCCGTCACAATAAACCATCCCCATCCCCCGTCCAAATCATCGACATTTTTGTCACTGTCTCCTTCAGGTTTTCTGTCACCATCAGGATCATTGCGTCCATGATCCGACATCTTTAACATGGGTTATTTTTATTCATGGTAGACAAGTCATTGGTAGGCGCCTTAAGCTCTCCGGAAAAAAAATGTTTTCAGTGAAGATTGATTTCAAAACAAATATTGAAAGCTCTCTGTATGTACCGACATTATTTTCTGGCGATTGTTTAGGCATATTTTTTCTCGTCTGTAATATTAAATTAAAAAGTTGTTTAATCATGACACTATATCTTGTATTAATGTATTCTTAACCATTTAACTGTTATAAAATGTACTAGGTAATGATGGTTTTGTTTGAATCTAAGCCACAGTGTAAGTACGAAAAAACCGTGTAAACGTTTAAGCATATGTGATTTTAAGGTCGAATGTATTATTGGCATTGCAAAGTGTAAAATCCAGGATAATATGCCACCTTGAATGAAAAGTGTACGGTTGTAGATTTCTATGTTCGCAACAATCTTGATAAGAAGTTTGACAAATCTTCCACTTATTTATTCATCCCTGTTATTTATTTTGTTCTAATATGTTACTTACACTAGCTTCAAACGACCTATTTGAGTTTCCTTTTTCGCAAGTGGAAAGGTATATTTATAAACAACGGTATGGCAGATGATACATATTAAGGCAACTAACCGCGTTTTGTAAATCATCCGAAAGTTTTCATCAAACTTGCACGCTCGTATTAAACAAATTTGTTGACCAAAACATTGCTTCTTATAATGTTTGCGCCACAAGCTGTTTCTAAATATAGAATCTAGGTTTTTCGCATGTTATGGGTGTCTGCTTCAGATTGAAATGAGTTCACATATTGGTGACTGAGTGTAGTTGAAGGTGCTCAATCTCTTATTAATGTGCCGGTTGATATAAATAAATCGAGACCATATATACTAGGAGTGTGTAGTTGATACAAAATTATGTTGCTTAAATCGACCTTGTGATGAACCGACGAATAACTATAACAAACTTGCACATATTTTTGCAACAAATCGATGCATGTATCTTGGTTAACGTAGCTCCTTTAATCTGCGTTCGGCTTTTTAAGGATATAGCCATGACTTGTTTACATAGTTGCATAGTATTGTGATTGGGTGTTATATCATGACATCAATACGGTGTAAATCTTGTATGGAAGCAAGTAGAAACCGTCTGCAAAAAAACGCACGTTAAATCAGACACACTCCGCTCACTTAGTGCGAAACAAATCGAATATATTTAAATACTTAAGCTGATGATAGTTTGAAGCGGGTTAACAGTGTTATAGTTTCAATAAATATCTACATTTTCCTGGCGTAATGCCGTCGTGTGACATTCGTCGGTAAAATAACCAAACAGATCAGACTCCGACGCCAAAACGTGACCCGGGATTCAAAACATGAAAACAAAATACAATCATTAGACATGATTATGTCTCGTGGCTGTGAGTAGGATAACCGAAGCCGTATATGTCTGGATGCGTGCATCCAGACATGACGGATTGGTTATCATACTTGTAACCCGTTGACCTCAAAGATAAAACACATTTACAACTCTACACCTCGCTTGATGATTGATCTCAAATCCGTTGGAAACAATATAAATCTGAAGAAATGTCTTGATTAGTGCTGACGTAATTTTGTAAGCCCCATAGGCACACATCAAGCAATTCCACACAGTTATTCTGCCCTTGCTTATGTCTTTCAAAATAAAATGATTCGGATCCAGATCACATGTCATTCTTAGTTATTTTTATCTGAATTCATTCTTCTTACACTGATCAATACGTTTTAAACCTTGTGTTTATATAACGAATGATACAAAAGATAGACAGATGACAATTTCAAGAGGAAACTGTTGTTGTTTTGCAGCATAGCAAGGGGTACACCTTTGCCTCAGTGTGTTTCTATTGTTTGACGTTATCAGGGTCTTATAACCTTATAAGGAGCTAATGTTCTTTTTATTACCGCCTTAATGAGAAAGTCAGGCGGTTTAGTTTTCGACGGGGTTACTGTGCGACATTACGTTGGCAATGAACTGGGTTGCTGTGTGGTTTTGCTTTAACTTTTTCTCAAACAAGCTGTGTTCGACTTCTTATCAACAAGGAAAAATTAAAATCAAGCCAAAAAAACGAGTAAATAATCAATTTCTTACAATGATTGAAATAGCCCTCAGTTACAGAGGCGATGAAAGGCATGTTTACCTAAATGTCTGGTTACCGCTGTAATATCGATACTTAGCCAAAATCCATAATTACAAGGTTTGATTATATTTGTAATATTTGTTTGGTACATGTTACCGACACAATTAATTATAGATGTTAACCGACATGGAATATTTTGGGCGGAAAATGAATCAAATAAAACAAATACTCAAACATGTTACACGACGTTGCCATAATAAACAAAGAACATATTTACCGTTGTTTATTGTGTAAGTATAACGATGTTATATGCGAAATTTTTATCCTAATAAGGTAAGCTTTTAGTAAGCGACTGGAATGATCTAGCGACATTTCATGCTAAAACTGCTGCTTTTGTCATGCAATAATAAATGCATTACCTTTGTGTATTGTTTGAGAAGGTATGGTTTGTCACTCAGATGCCTTTGTTCTTTAAATTTACGTTTCTCCGAACAATGATTAATAAGACAATAAATATGACGTTGAATCATTTATTATTTCTTAAATGCAATAGGACATGCGTACTTTTGAGCAAATTAAGCATCGAATATGATAAGGTAAGCATATATGGGCGTCACGTGAAAAAGGGCACTCGGACATACCACCGACGTGACGGCTGGTCAGGGTCTGCACTGTTTGCAATCTTAGAGGACATCCAATTATACCTTTAAATAAAAACAAATGGTAAATTTCGTGACCAGATGCTTGAATAGTAGCGCTGAAAAAGAGCTGAGTCAGTGCCCCTTTTTGCGTGGCGTGGCCCATATGTCCTTCAAAACTACACTGCATACCCACAAGTACTTGAACTTTAATCTGTAGTTTCTGCAGTTTGAGTATAATTAGAAACTTTACAATGTGACATTTTCTTCCAAAACCAAGTTTATCGAGTTGCATACAATATATAACCAGACAGGCCTTTTATTTGTATTAATATCGATGATAGAGAACAAATAAATGATTCTGAATAATGTCGATATTGTATATACCTCGATCAGACACCACCTTGCAAATTATGTTGTTACTCGTGATCAATTCAGTAAACACATTAAAAAAGCTTATTTCGCATATTCTTTCACAGGTGAATATAAAGTAAAATTACCTGGTGTGTTGTCCCGAGCTGATGCTTAAAACGTTATGAGATTGTAATTTCACACTACGTTGCTTTATCACGTGTGACAAAACATATATTATGAGGTGTCATACGACGATGAGTTTATTATAGTTTTATACAGTAACTAGATACACCTTGTTAAATATGCGCAAAATACAAAGTTATAGAGGATAATTGTATTTTACAGTGTAAGATCGATGTATATTTCATCGAGTGGGAAGCAAAGGTGGTGTTTTCACGAGTGGCGAAGCCACGAGTGAGAACACCATCTTTGCTTCCCACGAGTGA
>JAULCE010750072.1:0-14590 GCA_032359355.1 Macoma nasuta | reverse complement strand
CAAGGGCAACAGTTTTGACTGTTACACAAATAGCCATGGAATAACTGTTTTATTACCTGAACCAATTAAGTTCAACCCCAGTGTACAGATTAACAAGTAAAAATGGAGTGTAATAGCGAATTTTCGCGCCATCCATTTGCCCCCTTTGGTTTAGTTCATTCAAGAATATGTGTACAGCAGCATCATAAAACGAAAATCGCTGTTTAGGTCCTAACACTTTTCTTATAGGTATCTTCCATTGAAAACTACTAGAAACAGTTTCTGTGCATGGGTTATAATGAAGATAAAAGCATGATTATAACAAAACATACAACGATAAAATGACCGGATACTATTGTTTATTAAGCAGTATAAGGTGACGTCGTTAAAAAATGTAAGATCGTTAAAATACAACCTACGTCGGAATTGTTCAAATGATCGATCGGATAACCCTATAAATATGCAATAGTTCTTCCAGATTGAATTTTTGTCATTACATATTTTCCAGCTGATATCAAATTTATTTCTAATATAACAGTGTGGCTGGGCCCCTTTTCGCAAATCAAATGTTGGCATAGTCGTTTTGCGTACAAGTTTGTTTCGATTGTTTTGTGTTTGTAGGGCTTTACGTCGCTTCGACAGTATTTCAGTCATTTCGCGACGTCCGGCAAATAACTAGTGGAGGAATACACCAGAAACCCGCCTGGGTTGTACAGACGGACAGCTGGGTAAAACCACTGACCTACCTCAAGCCAGCTGGAAGGCTTGCTCACATACATACTTTATATTTTCACACCGGGCGTAACTCAAACCAACAGCAGAGACCCACGGCCACGACGAACCCGCGTTTTGCTTTTAAATAAACAAGCCAAGGGCCAGTTGTTCCAAAGCTTGTTAAACCTAATGGCCTGTTGACTTAACAATCGATTAGATTGTTTAACAGTCGGTTCGTTTACCGCCTGTTAAATTGGCGTTGCTCAAACCAGTTAAACACCCCTGATAAATAACAGTCTGTTAAAAAGGTAACAGTCTTAAAATTCCCATAATTCCACTTACTGTAAGTAAACATGGCTTCCGACACTAACAATCTAAGTCAGATCGTCGGGGAGAAATCGAAAGTTAGGGTCCGTGGACCGATTTTCAAGAGAAGTGTGGTGTTAAAGTTGGAGGAGTTGGTTAGCCAGCATTTTGATGTAGTCAACAGCAAGCTAACCAACTCCGTGACAAACAGACGGAAAGCCGAGGTTTGGGACAGGATCGCACCTGAAGTTTCTTCACTGGGCATCTCTCGGAGGACGAAGGAAGAGTGCCAGACGAAGTGAAGAAACCAAGGAGGCAATAACAGAGGACATAATCGAAAGGCAGAATACAGGTGGAGGCGTTTGCGCAACGACAGCTTCTATAACATAAGCCGTCTGCAGCGACTGTTACTATTTATAGAAATCTATATTTAGACTTTTTTAAATTTTCAAGGCCATTTTAATCAGGTTTCCTTTTAATTAGTAACCGCTACAGCCTAACTTTGTTGCAATTTCTTAACTGTCTTCCTGTCATTTGTAGTTATATTCAATATTTGTCAACACAACATACATATTCATGTGTACGTTAAAGTGGAGCATACCGCTTCTATCAGCGAGAATAATTGGCTATTCCGTCGGCCGTACGGCAGCACATACATCATTCATATTATTAAACTGCAATCTTTATCACGAACCTTTTATCTAGCTAATATGATTGTTTCTCTTTGTCTCTCCTCTCTTTCTACCTCTCTGTCTGTGTCTCTTTCATTTTTATAAATGCGGAACACTTATATAGGTAAATCAACTCTAAACTCCTTGTTTTACACAATATAGACCTACACTAGCCAGATCATCCAGTATTAGGGTCTGCTCTGTTTGATTGTAGAACTTCATAGATCTGATTACTTACTATTGGCTATGTATATAAAACTATTGGATTTATTTGACAGTAATTATTAAAAAACAATCAGTTAAATGAATATTCACAGTGGGCAGAATTGCACTCAACATTCATAATGTGAAGATGAAATTAATGATTATGAATTATTGTTGGTTTCACAGAATTGTGTTAAATGAGATACAACAGTCATGACAATTCGAAAACATTTTATACAAAAAATGAACTTATTTTAGTGTTAAGCCAGAAATATCCCTGAATTATTTGAATGGGTATGCTAAATACTTATATTTGCTGAAATAAAATCTAATAAAAAGCATATATAACCCTGTTTAAAAAAAATATTAAAATCATTATTGCCATAAAAGTACACAAACATATTTGTTGAGACAAGTTATTGTTAGTAGTTTAATTATAAAGATAGTTGAGACTTATCTCTGTGTGTTTTACTGTAAGGTTAACACATACACAATAAAATATGCATATTATTTATTTAGTTATTCATAGTACGGGCGAAATCCCCTGGAAGTATAATCGATGTTTGTCTACAGCCATCAGGTAACTGGTAGGAAGGGAATACTTTCCATACCAAATGTGTTCCCCTTTTTATATGCCAGACCCTCTCCCTCTCTGGGTCCGGGCATGAGTATGAATCTGTTTTGTTTGATTTATAATAAGTGTTTGCCCATACTGTGCAGCTATGATTGCTGCCTGCTCAAGCTGTTGTCTGGTTGAGTTTAAACATCCACTCATATCATTAATTAATTTCATTCATTCTTGCATTATATTCAGATTATGGCAGTTACAAATATTTTGTCTAGTATTTGCCTAATTGTCTGCCTGTACCTATACCATCGTTCTATGTCTTTAAATATTTAAAGTCACAATTCACATTCTATCTATAAAACCTTAGAAGGTATAATTTTTAAATGGATTATTCCTTTCCTCCACAGAGGCGCCATTTAGTACCCATGTAACGGATGGCTTTTGAAAACATTGTATAAAATGAGCGTTACGAGCAAGTGCTCCATTTAATACAAGTAAAAAAAACATTTTTCTTCTGTCTTGTTTGTATCATACGCTTGCCTTGTGGATATCCGTAGTCTAAAAGTATCTCTTTACTTCTAACTTTGATGAGCGCCACTGTAATTATGTAATTGTAATTTTGTAAAACATTGTAGGAAAAGAAGCATTGCTCGTGACGAGCAAATGTTCCATTTTCTACAAGGAATTTATTTTAATTAAAAAAATACTTCTGTTGTCTACAATGTCACAATTTTAAGCATTACTTTCTTTGGGGATCAATAAAAATAGCTTGTGGCCCTACATTAAAATAATAATTTTGACACACATCTTCCAGACTGTGCAGAAGAGGACTAAAAAGAAATTGGTATGATTACCAAGTTACAGATTACCAGATCCAGTACTTCAAGGGAAAAGTTGAGCGACAGTTCTTGGAGAAAGAGTTGTTGGACACTCAGAATGCTGAAAAAGCCCAAGGCTAAATTGGACGATCTTCAAGCTTCGTATTTACTAAGACCATTTTGTGAACAATAATTTTGACAGAAAGGGATATAACTATGATAAATAAGGACAAATAGAGTAAAATGGAGAGATAGAGAGTGTGATAGAGACAAAGAGACGGTGAGAAAGAGAGACACAGAGAAATACTGTGATAAAGAGAGAGGGGAGGACACTGTTTTAAACAAAAAAAACATGTCTTCAGGGTTAATATCTCATTTTTGCCCACACATTATATATCAGTTAGTTTACCATAAGTATCCTAAATATTGGCTGACTGAAGCATTTATAAATAAGTGTAGAGGCCAAATACTGTTTGATATTTCATTTGTGTGTGTATTCTTAAAAAATCAGTGCAAAATATGCAAAAATCGGATTAACCAATATTTATGATAATAATGGTATATTGTTTACATGCTTCTTTATCTTTTTTATCATTGTTAAATTATAATCTGTTGATAGTAACATAGGCTTATCTTTAAACTTAGCACACTGAATAAAGATTTTAAGACACAACCGTTTACATGAATGCCAAGCATATAAGATCTAGATAGAATGGCATGTACTTTGTTACCTGATTTGACTCTTAGCTGTTTGCATTGTTATTAGGGTTATATATTAGGGATTATTCTAGAGACCAAAAAGGGGCAGGGTACCTAAAAAAGGGACAGGGTGCACCAAAATATAGGCAGGGTAACATGTGTAGCGGCAGTCCGTCATTTCGAGGAATTATCTTCAGTTTTAAAGATGGTTTGTCAAACGATTGCATGAAATTTTGGTGATATCTCACTATATCAATAATTCTTACTGTAAATTAGCCCTACTTTCCTCCGAATCAGGCTCAGATACATTTTCTTTTTTCCCTTTGATTTCTTGAAAGCATTTAAAAAAGATGAACTGGTGCAAAGAATACTTCTGGAGGTAAAACTTGCTTTTATTGTAAAAAAATAATGTATGTTTTATCCACATACTCATCCTTATTCAGGGGTGTGTTACGGTCAGAGGTAATATGAGGCACAATTTACTATTTAAACTTAGCCACCTCAATTAGATTAAGTGAAGACACTTTTAGCTTAATGTAAAACAGCTTGGATCCCAATTAAATGACAAGTTACAAGGCATGTGATCTGCATACAAGCTGTTCTGAGTCATGCTAAGTGAACAAAATAAACCAAATAGAGGGTGACCATAACTGGACTATAAAAAATCCGGATATCTTGGTAAATATTCACCTTTTTGCGTGCTACGGAAGAAACTATGATCACATTTGCAAACAGCTTGGATCCCAATGAGACGCCGTGTAACACGGCGTCTCATTGTGACCTATGCTGCTTGCAGTTTTAGAACAATGGTTATAGAGAATATTTATAAAATCCGGAAAAATCAGGAGATCTCCGAAAAACCCGGAGAAATGGTCGGCCTGCAAATACAACTTTTATTTTCAACTGATTGAGGTCAACTTTTGAGATTGAAATGTTTAGTTTGAGCATGATCTTGACTCGAGACGCTTCGTGAAAGCCGTACAAGGCGTGTGACGTCATTTCGAAAAAGGCCAAAATCATTGCACTGAACAGCAACGTTATAGGTATTTAGCGAAACAAATCGTCACATTTGAATTTGTGATATAAGCGGATTAGAAAGTGTATGGTAATTCAATATAGAAATTTAAAAAACTTGTTTACTAAAATTGGTAAAAAATCGTCAGGCTCTTTATTATCATGCGCCATTTTCTGATTGTCCTCATCATTGCAGTCAACGTCAAGATCCTTCAACAGGACTGCTATATTGTGCAGGATAACACACGCACACATTATCCTGCATGTCTTAATGGGTAATAGGCAAACACGAAAATTATATAATTCAGGTCTAACAGAAAATGGCTTAATTATACCCCCTTGACATTTTGGGGGCGGGGTGGCATTTGGTTAGGGTGGCAAATGAAATCACTCCATACATCTGTCTGTCAGTCTGTATGTCCATCCCTCTGTCCCATTTTGTCTGGATCATTAGTTGCTCATTTTATTTCCAACTTGTGCATACTAATTTGTCATCATATGAACTTGTGTTCCTTTGATAACTTGACTGGTGAATTTAATTGAGCATTTTTTGACACGTTTTACTTTTGTGGAGTTTTCTTTTACTTTTAACTTATAACTGTTAAATAGTGTCCTTTAAATCAAATGATACTGTTTGGGTATTAATTATCCTTATTGATAGCATAACTCTAGGTGTTATTGAACCCATTCCTGTGAAATGGTTATTTACTACAATATAGATCCTGGCCAGTCAACGTGTCATTGATGCGGCGTCTGATAGGGATCTAAATTGTTTGACATGCTTTGGAAACATTTACTAGTTAACTAGTCTACTCCACCACTGAATACCTTTATCATTTAAAACTTCCTTTACGGAAACAATATAGTTGGCTCCATTTTTAAGTCGACAAAGACTGTGTAGCGGAATTAACGCAATCTAGCCCATGATCTTTGTGAGGTTGTTAGCACTCGCAGCAAACAGTTGTTTGCAAAATTAAGTCTCCATCAATTGTCAGGCCAGATACCCTTGCAAAAAAGATTTGGGTAAATGTAATCTTACTGTAATCATACATAACATAACCTTATTAGTTATTAACTAGTTCCTACTTCAGAATACAATTTGTGTAATATTCGCTTCAACTGGCCAAATTCTCTCTCTATGGTCACTCTGATTTTGGCGTGGCTTGCCTAGTATTTCATCTTTTCTTCAGATTCTGTGATAGAAATGGCGTCACGAGGAAGGGGCGGCATGAATATCTGTTAAATTAAAACAAACACCATAAGGAAGTCAACCGTATTGAATGTCTTGACAATACTCTATATCAATTCCATGTGTAAAGAAACACCATAAGATACATAGAGGATATTGCATGAAGGGGAATTTATTAAAAGAGTTTTCTTAAATTGATAAAAACGAGCCTTGGCGAGTTTTTATCAAATTTAGTAAACGTGTTTAATGAATTTTGAATTGAAGGACCACGAATGTTAAATTTCAATTTATATCATAAATTCGAATGCGACGATGAATAGCGATAAATACAAATAACATCGCTATATCGTGCGCCCATTTTTACGCTTATTATTATGACGTCAGGTACATTGTAACTTCACTAGCTATATACTGTTAGTTATATACTACACTGTCACTCACGTCATTCATGATGTAAATAAGGTACATATACGTAAGACTCAGATCTTTGTTTGGACCAAAATCGTGGGTCGATTCCCAGATCGTCGGCCAATTCTCAAATCGAGGGCCGTTTCGTAAGACGCTTTTCCAAATCGTTGGCCAGTTTATAATGCATTCCCAAAAGTCAGCTTGTCATTGTTGTTATTACTTTGATTACTTACTGTATCGGATTGTTTGGTCTATTTGCATGATGTATGTAAACGTGATTTTATATTAATTGTCCAAACGTGATATAAAAAAGAGTTTACGCTGAAACAGTTTCACAGATTAATCCTTTATCTTCACCTTTTAAAGACAGTTACGAGAAGATACATTCGTTTGAAAGGGATCATTCGGGCGCTAACGAATCGGGGCCCTGATTGGCTGTTTAGCTCTCTTTGTGTTTTCTGATTAGTGAATACGTTATTCAACCTGGTCAGAAAAGATAACGTTTATGTGGACTAGCGGCGATGGCGGCTTTTGCGAAGCTTACTCTGGGTGTTTGATGTTTCCTTCTCATCCATTCTCTTCCACTGCATAGGAACACCTTTTTTATTCCCGAGGTACGCGTTAATCACCGAAAAGAGATTCCCTTATGATTTAACGGTTTAGCCGTCGGATGACGCCACGACATTTATGTTTTGGCATCAAATCCCCGATTAGCCGACGATTCGGGTATGTGAATCCTTATATCGACCCTCGATAGGGGAATCGGCCCTCAATCTAGGAATCGGCGCACGATTTGGGACTGGCCCCCGATCTGAGGTTTACATATATATGTTTAAAGTTATGTCATTCTTTGGTTATATGTAGCAAACAGTATGAAAAGATCCATGTTAATGAGGATTGGATAAAATAAATCACCCACCTTCTCCAAGCAAAACACCGTCTGAGAAACGCCCTATGTGACTGTCGTGGCAGGAAACGGTCCAAATGGCGTTTACACTGGTAACTTTCCTGCAGAAATGTTAAAATATCATATCACACATGTAGTCACCAAGCTATGTAGTCATATTGTTATAGTTCCCAGCATATTATTAATTTCGGTAAAAGGTGAAAGGTCGTGTATATTTCCAACTCGCATGCAACAACCCGCATCACCATGATGTATACACATACCAATTTTTTGAGTCACAAATAGCCAATGTACATGTAGTTCCATTACATTTCTCCGTAGGTTAAGGTAACAGTTAGCTTGTTATTGTTTATGACATATTCATGTATCAACGTACCAAGTTTGATGTATCTGAGGCATATATGTTTTTGTAAGTTAGCCTTGAAAATTGTATTTTTATTTTATGAGTTACATGTCAAGGTCAAGGTCACATTGACATATTTTTTTAACATAACGCTATTGTTTTCTCCGATGTATCAGTGTACTAAATCAAATGTCTCTACGGCATATAGTTCAGGAAATATAGCCAGGATGAAGTTTTTTTATATTGATTAGTTCAAAGGTCAAGGACATGTAAACATAATTCATGCTGGTACATTACATCCGACCTTATCAAGATGTATTCGAATACCACTTTGTTGTGAAGTTCACGATATATGCTCCTCCAAACAAGATACGATGGCGAAAGGCTGGAAAAGGATAACACTGTAATGTAAAGTTCAGTGAACGTCGATTTGAATATGCGATTGAATAGGTTTTTACCGCCTATAGGTAATGCGCACGAGTCCCAGTTAACCCCAATATTCACTGGCTTACAACTCTTAAAATCTGTTCCTAGCATGGAGGTTCATAAGTACACCCCCACTCACATACGCCACTTGACGCAGCCCCTTGATGTAGGAGTCTTTGGTCTTCTTAAGTTGAATACTATAAAGAGTGTCAGGCATATCTTCGATAAATCCTGGTATATCTATAAGTAGATAACAGGTGGCTCAATAAACCGCCTAGATCTTACATCGTCAATAAAATCCTTCTACTCGGAAAATATCACTGAAGCTTTCAGAAAATCTGGAGTCTTCCCTTTCAATCTTGAAAAAAAATCACTTCTGCGCAGGTTGCCCAAGCAATATTATATACCCCCGAAAAAGAAAACCAGCAGAAAACAGAGGTTTACATAATTTGACGGATGAATCTGTTCCTGAAATGCAAGAGAACAATGCAAAAATATTATTTGAATCAAGAACGATCACCACCAGTGTCATCAATAGACCCAAACAACGCTTTTATTACAGACACCAGCTTGTTGGCAGACACTAAAGTGCGTTGTGTCTGCCAAAAAAGTATATCGTGATCGGAAACGTGGATGCGACGACATCGTCATAGTGAAATGGGGTCAATGTGATATTTGTGCTCACTGGACTCACTTAGTCTTTTGTTCTAATTTTAAGGTATTGAGAACAGACAGTTCATTTTAGTTTCCCCTACTGTGAAAAAGAAAATTCATTACTTGAAAATGCACCACCTCTTGAAAAAATGTTTCTTTCTCAGATTTTACAGAGACTTTGCAATTAACATTGTGTTGTTTATTGGGTGTTTCAACGTTTACAGGTTTTACTTTAGGTCCGCGTCAACTGAATAGGTCGGTTTTGATTGGTCGCGACAAAAAGTACAGGTCGGACCTAATCTTCACATAATCGGAGTCGCTGATTGGATATAAATAAAAACACTTTTGGTTTTGGACCTGAATCTATTTAAGAGATATGTTAATGTCCCTTGCTTGATTACACGTTAGTATACCGAATTTATTGGTAAAACTTGAGAGGCAGATATTTTGCAACAAGTTGAGTTGGATTTGATACCAATTTGGGGGTAACCACAGTTGGCAGTCTGTAGCTCAAACATTTAGTGGATGAGCCATATATTGGAGGTCAAATTAAGATGGCACTTGAATCTACCTTTCATATGCGGGGTAATTTATAAACCAGCGTGATAAAGGGAAGTTTCTGTTAACATAAACGTTACAATGTAGGCCTATGTGAAAATAACTGGTTGTGTCTTACCACAAATTGATGCAAACAAGTATAACTTTCACGATATTGGTATTTTTACGCGTACCGCGAACATTGGTTATAGAACCTTTAAAAATTGCGTCGGCACGATCTGGATTCCAACTGATTTATTGTGAGTAACATAATATTTAATCTGGTCAACAACAAAAAATAATTTAATAATACCTAGTTACACATGTTGTTGGCAGGTAAGTTATTTTAATCTATGAATATACAACTAAAGCGTTAAGTACCGCGGAATCCGGTACCTCCAGTGAACAATGAAATTACTTTCTATTTTACGGTAACGTCCCTTGTTAAGAGCAGATATAGATGTTTCGGTAAAGTAGCACCAGCTGTGCAGATAGCCGTGTAACAATTCTTTTTAACCATTTATCCTTGTCGCTAGCGATATTGGCCCACGTTGAACGCTGTGAGAAAAAAAAACAGTAAGTGTAGCTGGTTCAAAACAAAATTCTTCTCTTTGCTTCTCTCTTGAAGTCATATTTTAACAAATCCTCGATATACTATGCCCCTTCTTCCGTAAACTTATAACGCCCACGAATTTCTCTACCCTTTAACTGTTGCATATGGATCGTGTGTCTGTAATTTTTCGGTCGTCTGTTGTTTACAAACATGATGGCAGCCAATATGTTTCCTCTGTTAAAATGTAGTCGAGGTATATATATTCGCCTGTTAAAACCTCTGTTAAACCCACCTGTTAAGTTTGAGCAACAATATTCAAACGTAACTTTAACGGCTGTTTAAGGGATTTACCAAACCGTTAAGTTTAACAAGCTTTCTAACAACTGGCTCTTGTATATCATCAAAGCTGTTCTATTCCGTTGAAATATGCGATTAATATCATACCAAGCTCACATAATCAGCGCCGACATTCCCAGACGTTTAAAATTTATCATAAGTTCAACAAAACCACATCTTTCAACCAAGCTATCAATAGCACTCGGATGTATCTCTTCGGATGTATCTCTTCGAACAACACATTGCAACACCATAAAATATACAATGAACATATCAGACAAAACCAAATTCAGTACAATTTTTTATTATATTTTAAATCTTCCCAACACAGCAGCGATCTCAACCGCATATCATTTTCCTGTTTACACAGTCAAAAGGCGGTCGATTGGGGGTGCGATAACACGTACACTTGAAAAAATTGGACCGATTAGGATGGAATAAAGTAAATATTGATATACGCCGGAACTTTCGATAACTTCACGCTAGCTACAGCATGACCAATAATACACTTACGGTCTACTCTAATAATAAGGCTTCTCCACAGAAAAAAATTAAGGAGTAGGGGTAGGGTGCAGGAAGGGGGCACCCCCTTCCTCGTGTCGAATTGTTTTGAGTCTTTAAAGCAATAGTGAGTTTTAAGGTATATTGTTATCAAATGTTCCCCTTTTAGTTTTGTTTATTATGATGATTTTAAGACCAGAACATGACATATAGTTATATATTATTGATGAAATATACATTTGACAACTTAAAACTATAAATTAAAAATGTAGATAGCAATGCTGAAGAGTGAAAACTTAACAGTCACTTCATAACACAGTGTGTTATTGATTTAGATTTGTTATTGCCTAGATTGTCCCTTCTAGTGTAGAGTTTATCTCCTGGAAATATATGTAGTTAAGAGCATTGAAACCTATAACTTTACCAACCCTTTACACCATAGATATACATGATAAGGGAAAATCTATTTAAAAGAAAAGAAAAGAGTATTTGCTAATAATGAACAAATGCTCCACTTTTCACAAAGTTCAAACATATTCAAAATTGCTTGTTTTTCTCTCTCTTCTAAGGGGAGTGAAAATGAAGCATTTGCTCATAATGAACAAATGCTTAATTTTGCACAAAAGTCAATCAGATTTTTTTTTCTTTCCAAATTCATTGTCTTATTCATCATAAATTATACTTTTATTGTATATGAGTTTTGAAATAGCACTGAAAAGGTTAAAAATGACTGAGCCTTCAAAAGTTTTATAATGCTGAGCGCTTAGGCCTGGCAGAGTGATATTCCTCTACAGCCTTCTCAAACTGAAAGTCTGGCAGTTTTGACCGTCTACATTGATTCTCATGACAGCATTCAACATTTTTCTACTAAGCAGGGATCGCTGGGATGTCTTTACACGCTTCAGTGTTGAAAATCCTTTATCACAGTCTGAAACAAATAGTAAAGATACTTTTTTATAGAGCAAAAGATTATGCAAAAACATTTGAAAATACACTGATCTTACCAAATGAAGCAACACAATGAGGAATTATACAATTATGATATACCGTAAAATTTTGACTTGCTTTTTGCTAAACCTATCATAGTTTGCCATGATTTTTTACCTGCTGTTGAAGTTGGGATCAGGAGTCCCACAGCTGCCAGCTTGTACAGGTTGGGATGAGACTGAATCCTTTTGTTACGTACTGCACGACCTGGTCTGACCTATCTGTTGACATGTTGGTGGCCACCGTTACCCTGACTTGACCTACTCCTCTACTGCTCTCTGTGCGTCCACACTAAAGCGAGCAGCTAGTCCCTGGAATAAAATGGTATGAAAACTAATGAATAAATTAGACAGAATACGCTGGTTCCTTCCAATAACTCAAAGGATAATATGCGTTGAATGATGGATTAGAAAATCATATAACATTCTTAACAAGACATGGCTCAGGAAAGGTTTCTGTTGTCCAAATATAAATGTATAAACATATATCACAAGTTTAACCTGAATTTCATTTTCATGCAGGCTGTGTTCCTATTCTTCCTCTGGGAATGTGTTGGCATCAAAGATGCCGAAGTTTCGGAAGAGAGGCATGTCTGGGAACCGGTCCTTTAGGTTTCTCTCTACATTGGAAATGAACTTCTGGTAGATCTGTAAATATAAAATCAAAACGTCTCAAACCTCCCACCCATAAAATTGTTGTTTAGCGCCTCTGTAAATGAATGTTTTGGAATTCAATTAGAAAATGAAGTATCTGCTCATATCCAGATGAGTAGAATCCCAATTTCCTTATAGCATTTCAATACAATTTAATTATGAGATTTTCGTATTTTTCGTATTTTTCACCAACTTATTCTGGCTCGAACAAATCTTAAAACAGCATGTGTGGGAATGTGTTAAAAATATAATTGCTGCAATCATACTTTGATTAAAATCGTTCAATTACTTTGCAGCATCATATGGTCTTTGACTCTGAATCAAGCATTACATTTCAGAAGTGTAACTAAGCTTTAATTACATGGAGAACCACTTGGGAGATGAAATACTGTTAATACTTCAAACATGTTTGCTCTAGTGCATGTTTTGGACAGCTGTGACAGCGGTTGAAAAACATCGTGCATCATCAGTAGTGAGGCGATGAAGTTGTACTTTTTGACAACTGTAGCCAACCCCATGGCAGTGGTATCTCCTCACATTCCGCTTCTCTCTCGAGGCTGATAATCACAGTTGGTAAACATCGATGCAGTGTTCTTGTTGCATTGTCATGCGACAGCCATCTGACATCTTTCGCCTGTTGTCTACTTAACTTAGGGTCATCCAACAGTGTCTGAAAAAAAATCACAACAAACGTTGTAAAAGGCAAGTAAATACATAATTTGTTTAGATATAAGTTTTGACTTGAGCATGATTTTAAATTAACTAAGTTATCTAAACTGCATAATCCTTGTTTTTCATATCTTTACACTAAATACTTGAATGATCTGGGTGCATACACATTCAACAGTTGAAATTATAAAACAGTAGACATTCACTAATTTATAAATTAGACTGAAAATGAAGGTACCTGTATCTGACAAAGGTTCTTACAGCACTATACTAGGCGACGCAGTGGTTTGACTGCATTCTTATTTAACTGTATGTTTTCACTGAATAAATGACCCTGAGAATGGAACAACTCTTAGACTGAAACAAGTACTTAAGTTTCTCATCATCGGGGGCTTTGGAAATATGATAGCTGAATAGGCAACACTGGCCACGAAAGATTAAATTACTGAATATACTGGTTTAAGGTGCTAGAAAATATTAAACATGTAAAACAACAAACAAAAAACATTACAGATAAACTTACCTCACATACACAGCCATCTCTTTAACCACTTGAATGTAAATTGTCTCGTCAATCAGCAAAGTGTAGTTCGGAGACCTTAATAGGCTCTTGGATCGATGAAGCCATTGCTAGAAGTGCGTCATGAACAAATCTGTCGGACTCTCCTTAGTCGTTTCCGCCCTTGTTCATACTGTCGAGAACCCGGACACCCTGTGTTCTTACTGTAAAAATATAAAATATCATCTTCCCTCTGGCAAATGAGAGTTAAGAGGCAAATTCTGCATGGTCTAGGTAAAACTGATGTGTTGTAAATGCAGGTGACTGCTTAATGCAGGCTGAAAGTTTTACAGAAAGCTCCTATAGGAGCTTTCTGTATAACTTTCTGCTTTCATTAATCTGTAACATGTCTTAAAATACAGTTGTCATATTTTGGTTAAGAGAGTGTTTGATTTAGAGATGTTTTACTGTACATATTAATAAAAGTTAGTATGTGCAAATTTTGAATGTTGATAAATATTCCCACCTTTTTTGAAAAAAATGGGGATATTAGAATCGCCTCCGTCTGTCCGTCCGTCTGTCCGTGCAAAGGATCGTTATTTTATCTCCTCCTAAACCGCTTGACCGATTACTTTCATATTTGGAATATGACCTCCTCATATGATGGAGGGATGCTAGAGCAACATTTCGTTTCGCTTTGACCCCAAGGGGCGGGGCAGAGCAGGGTCAAAAGTTCAAACATTGCCATTTATTGTATTTCCTCTTATACCGCTTGACAGATTTCTTTCATATTCGGTATATGACTTCCTCATATGATGGCGGGATGCAAGCACATCATTTCGTTCTGCTTGGACTCCAGGGGGTGGGGCAGGGCGGGGTCAAAAGGTCAAACATTACCCGTCATTGTATCTCCTCCTACACCGCTTGACATATTTTTTTCATATTTGGTCTAAGA
>JAULCE010749961.1:0-14594 GCA_032359355.1 Macoma nasuta | reverse complement strand
GGTTGGGACTATTTTCAAATAAAACATTTTAGCGGAATAAATCACAGAGACGATTAAATATGTGTTGTATATTCCGACACTGTTTATACGGGACTAAAATTTGTTGCAAAATAGTGCAGTCCCAGATCAGGATTGCACTGTTTTCAATGGCGCATTTAGGCGACTGCGGCGGTGAAATAGTTAATGAAACGAGCTATGGACTTGAGTCATTTTTTTAAAGTAAAGTGTAGAACATGTTTACAAGTGCGGACTGTACCGACGGGTAAGAGACACCAGACGGGTGGACAAATAAGCTGCTGTGAAGTCAATACAAAATAAGCAGTAGGTAAGTAGACCATACACAGATCGTGACCATATTATCTTAGCTGTCTAGCGTATTAAAGTTATACATGTATATGAAACACATTCTGTGAAAACAAGCCTGGGATTGCAAGTATAAATACCCGACGCGGCGTCTGATCAAGGTCTACACATTTGACATTCGTCCGAATTATATTATGACGCCGAGTAACTCCAAGTTGTTTGACATACATACAATAGTTTTACCTAATATTAAGTTAATCGGACCAGGTTTAAATTATAATGCAGACGAGAGTTTGAGCAGACGACAATTGTTCTTAGTATGATAAGGGTTTACATTGTTTACGAAATATGACGAATATGCAGAGTAACTCTTTGTTCAATCAAGATTCAATATGTTTGACTCTTGCCTAGTGGTTTTACAAAGTGCGACGAAATTGCAGACATAAGTTCAAATAGACTTCAACTTTAGCAGCGGGATAATTGTTGTAATTCGTCCAAGGTTTTTTTATCGGAAGTAAAGTAGGGGAGAAAGAACATATGCTATTGGAACCCCGGACCTTTCGCAAGGATATTGGAAGTGCCATACATTATACTTCTCCCTCATAACTTTTCAGAGCCGACCTCATCTCTCCAGAAGTTCGTCAATAAATTCTGCCACCATCGAAATAAACTAGGGGAGAAAGGTCACAACGTCCCGGTGGGGATCGAACCCCGAATCTTTCGCACTGTAGCCCGACGCTCTTACCACGTCAAATCTGACAATACAAAATAGTTGCATTACTAAACATCTTTCTGCGACATTCAAACGACAAACGAGTCTGCATAAGTAGTTTTGAACAACCACATTCTTGTTTAGTCTCAGCAATGTTAAATGCTGTTGTGGGTGAAATACAGATTAACAGCATTTTATCTGCACTGAGCTTGCCTGAAATTCACCAAGACGTGAGAGGGAAATTGGCCAGTGTGGGTGTCGCCGAGGACGTGTGCGATCATGTTATAGCCAAGGAAATCAACTATTGTCAAAAAACACCTAGTGAAGAAACGTATGTTCATGTTTTGAACGTTAACCTCGCCATACGCCTTTTTCTAGTAGACCATAATGCATTGCGGTTATGATGAACTCCGGTTTTAGGGCCCCAAATAACGTGCATATTTATCATACTAATATTCGTATTTATTCACCAAACCCTTGACATTTCTAGTGATGAGTGATAACTCCATAGGGTTTGGTGACTAAACTATTGTTGACATACGCGTAAGTAAACTGGAACTCACTATACCGCAAAGCATTATGGTCTACTGGATAGTCAAGTATGAGAAATTATGATTTTATGTCAAAATGTGTAAACTCTGGAGGTACTTTGTATCATGGTCTACAATGTTAGCACTTTGTCATAATCAAAAGTAAATTATTCTTTTTTATATAAATAATGAATTCGTATCCGATATCGCCATTGACAATTAGTTACTGATCGGAGTCTTCACTTATTATCGTTTGCTGCAGTGAGCAGTATATGAGCACTGCTATGAAATTTCTGACTTAAAGATGTCAACAATGAAACAATGGGTGTGGTCTTGGATTTTGGTGTCTCGGGTCCGGGTCTGCTCAGACTGCATACACATTATATTTTTGTTTCCATTTCTTGTAAAAATTGTGTTTGCCATCTCCATATTTAATACATGTTGATATAAAAGATGGTGTTGCATAATTTGATGCATGTACTTTATTTTGTATTAATAAAGGGTGTGGTTCCAGATTCGACGGCTATTTTAAGAGCACACGTATCTGGGCCTCCACTATCTTTTCATGTTATTTAACAATCTCAAACCTATCCATGCTATCCTGGTATGCATTAATATTTATGTGTATTTGATATTGCTCATAGATTCTTGGTATGATTTTATGCATTGCTCTTTGTTTATTTTCCTGTATCTTTTGCAATTGAGAGATAGCCATTGAAAGGAGAAGGCGCAGTGACTTCATCCTATTGTAAAGGGTCGAACTTGCACAAAGAGCACTGTTGGTAAATTTTAGTTATTCTTCATCAGTATATTTTACTATTTCCATTACTCAGTGAGTAGTGCACTTGCAGACACGGACTTTCCACATCAGATAACTAAAGTCTTAGCTTGTGAATTGGGTCTGCTCTGTTTGCGAATTACGGTAAAGAATGCTATTGTTCTGTCCATATGCTGTTGACAGAGGATAATTACTTTAAAAGCTTATATAAATATTAAATAGTTTAAATATTCATAGTGTGTCACTCTGTGACGTCTAATATGAATATTCATAAAATACAATATTTACTATTTACTAAATATTTAGTAGCAACTTGCTTTTCATGGTTCTGTTTATTCTATAAACAATATTTTCAACATTCACTATTTATTTTTTAAAGTTCACACTTTGAAATATAGGTAAAGGTACTTGTGTGTGCATGATTATTATTCTACTATTATTTATTAGTTTATAGGATGTAGACCTGGACTAGGGAGCTCATTTACGAACTGTTAGTCTGGGTCTTCTCTGTTTACAGAAGATTTTACAATCAACAGCATAAATCCAAATGATAGTATTGTATTTCTTTTCGACAAGATTATCTAAATTTTGAACGAGTGCTATTATGTATTTAAACCTAGCAATCGTATCAAGAAAATGTAAAATTTGTGAAGGCTGCTGCCGGTCTAAAGATCATGATCCCATAATTGTTTGCTTAAAATGTGTTTGTTAGTTTCTGCTTTATAATGAAGATATATTTATGAGATGAATGAGTTGACTCAGTAGTGTGTATTCCTGCGATGAAAAGAGAGTAGCACTGCGACAGATGTGGTACGATTTAATGCTTTTGATGTGTAAACATTAGGGATGTCAACGAATACCTAAATTGCAATCCGGTATCCGCAAATGGTATCCGGATAGTATCCGGATATCCGTGTGCATCTGCACAAAAACATGAAAACTACACAAACGTTTACTACCTCTCTTACTACAGTGTGACTACCAATCCATACACGGGAGTTTTATTTCATTTGCATGTTAAATAAGCCCGTGTTTATTCCCTGTCAAATTGGCCGCTGACTTCCGGTAATGTGTAAAACATGGCCGAAAAGGCTGAGTTGCTGAGTTGCTCAGCGTCTCATATTTTGGCTCGCTAAATATTGTTTTCAAAGGAACACACATAAATGTAATTAATAGATCTACTATTAACCAAACTGTTCAGCAAATGACAAATTTTCGCAGACATAAATTATACGTAAAGTTTATAGCTTGCTCTAATCACGCCGCTAAAACAGTCTCCTGTTCAAATTGTCGACTGCCTTTTTAACACCTCGCCAGATTCGCTCATGCGTTTTGAGAAATTTATTTCCAATCTATACGTCGTATGTTAAATAGCGTGTATCCGTATCACATGCCAAACAACACGGCGTTAAGTTAGCGAACTATACCGGACCTAATTATGTCTCGTAAAATGAGACCGTTGAACAGGAAACGGGTCGTTATTTATTCACATTTATTGTTTGGATTCATAGATAATGTTTTGATTTGATAATCACCTTACAGAGGTGGGGGAATATTTTGTTATGTGAAAGGATGGATATCATAAGCAGGTCAGATATTTTACCTGGCTGGTTTGCAACCTGTAAAACTGTCACTGTCGTTATCAAAATAACGCAGTGCACATCGTAAAGAACATTTCTACACCTGTTTGGCTGTTTTCGCCATAAAATCTTCAGATACACATGAAAACTGCAATTAGCAAACTGACTGCTGGGCATTAGGTGTGAACATGTCTTACACCCCAAGCGATATTGTATCGCGTGTCAATAAGCAATTGGCGATTGTGCAAACATCTACCTTAGGTATCGATTTTTGCGTCTAGAAGTTTTATTTTTCTTTTCAAGCCAGTTTCTCCTTTAAACGTTTAAATCCAAAACGAAAGACAAACCATTTACCGCAAAATCATTTGTGTTTATAATACTATCCGAATACCACAAAACTATCCGAATACTGGTGAACTATCCGGATAACCGGCTATTCGGATATTCGTTGACATCCCTAGTTAAAATATTTTTGAGCCAGTAATGTTAAAACCCTTTCCATGGTCGCAATGCATATTCTTGAGCCAGTAATGTTATAATTATTTCAATGGACGTAATGCATTTTCTCTCTTTAACAAATGCTAGGAACCCAATCATACAGGTACTATAGGAGCTGTCTGATCCGGTTCTGCCCATTTCAACTAAAGGCTGTTGCAAATCCGATTCATCACTGTTTGCATTTGAAACAAAATATTTTGTTTTATGAGCTTATGATTATATGTAAATGTACAAATACAAATCCTTAAATTGGTTGATGTAAACAATATTTGGCATCTTACATGGTTGTCCTTTAGATAAATGATTACTGACTTGTAAAATAAAATTAAATCTTTCTTTACTTGTAAACTCGAAATAAGAAATTATTAGCCGCTTATTACTCATTAAATAAAAAAATTCTTATACAGATCCAATGTTTCTTCAACATACCCAAACTTGAATTACAGAGCTTTTGTTGCTGTTCATCATTTTAATTTTTCTCTTTTTTTCGAGAGAGACATATGAATTTTTACTATTTATGTGTATTCATGTACATGTATATGTTCGGAAAGATCTCTGTCTTTGCTCAAGCAAACCAAATAAAATAATCTTTAAAACTTTAGACATTTACTTAGAAATTTTATCACTTAACTCCAAAGTCCAAACCCAAATACCATAATATTTTCATGTTATGTTTCCCTTGTAGAAACGAAAGTGCATTTGATATTGTTTCCATGTTTGCTTTTTTATTTCTGACTTCTCTTTACTCCTTCTTGATTTGCCTTAGTCCTTTCTACCCGAAAGGTGTTCTGGGTTTCTGTCTGTGCCATGCTGTAGCTCCAGTGGTCAGCAAATTGTTGAAGATAACACTATTGCCTAGTGGGTAACGACATAATGGTATGGCGGGCTACCATTGGATTGCATCATGGTAGAGGTTATAACTTTACCAAAAGGTCTACATATCATATAAATTTGATTAAACAATTGCTCAAACTTTTTGTTTTCTTGAAGTCTACCAGGGAATGGATGTTAAGAAATATGAGTTTCATCAGGGTTGTGGCATTATCACTGCATGATAGACTTATTTTAACTCTTCTTTTAATAAAGGCAGGTGATGTTGAGGTCAACCCTGGACAAGCTCAAACATTTTCTATTCACAGTCTGCCATTACTCCATTGCAATATCAGAAGTATCAGACACAAATTAGAATATATAAGAGAACATTTAATTGATTTTAATATCTTGTGATTTACAGAAACTCATTTAAATCAAAATATTTCAACTGATGAATTATTACTGTCACAAACCTTTGATATTACATATCGAAAAGATAAGACCGATCATGAAGGAGGAATTTTAGTGTACCTCAATATCGATATTACTCATGCAAGGGTGATGAATCAATCTGGGTAAAGATAAAAGTAAAAAAGGAACTATATTTAATTGGAGTTTTTTACAGTCCAAGGACTGCTGACAATATGTTTTTTAGCAACTTAAATCTCAATCTCGAAAAGGCTTTTGAAATAACAAATAACATAATTATTCTGGGAGATTTGAATGAAAATCAGTTAAATCCATATTTTAATAATTTGAGAAATATCATGATAATTAATTATTTACAGAATGTAATATGTTCTCCAACTAGGCAGCAGGCAATTTAGGACCCAATTCTTATCCCGTCTGATATTGTCTACTGTGATGCTTGTGTGCAAGAAATACCTAATAACATAAGTGACCATAATGCTATTTTTTTGCACTTACCCTTTTCATATGACATCCAGCCTTGTTTTCAGAGAACAGTCTGGGTTTATAAGAAAGCTAAATTTGAAGATTTAAACGAAAACAATGCTGAATTATGACTGGTCATGTCTCCACAAAGGTAGAGTAAATGAAGCATGTGCTCATTTTACAACAGTCTTTATGTAAATTTTGTAAAATCATGTGTACCAAGTAAAATTATCAATGTAAGGCCAGACGATAAACCCTGGTATGATTAGAAAAGTTTCTACAAAACGAGATCGAATGAAAAAGACATCTAGACAATCGGGGAGATTATAAGATTGGGAAAAATATAAACATTTAAGAAATAAAGTCAATAGTTTGAAGAAAGGGGCGAAATAAAACTTTTATAATAATCTTGAGATAAATCTAGTAGAATAACTCTCAGATGATAGAAAATGATTTTGGAAATCTATAAGACATTTTGTAAAAGAACATAATTCTTCCTCAGCTAATATGCCACCTTTAGGTTTGACAAGCGCAGACGGACATACACGTTTTTTAACAACACATGACGAAATGGCGAACTGTTCAAATGAATATTTTGCATCTATATCCACTGTTAATGATGAGAATGTAACTTTGCCAAATTTATCACATATAACTCAAAACAAACTTTCAGATATTCAGTTTACAATCACTGAAATAGAAGACCTCCTCATGAATTTAAATGTAAAAAAGCCTGTTGCCCAGACCTTATCAGTCACAAGATGTTAAACGAATGTGCCCTCACAGTATCCAAGCCCTTACATATCCTTTTCGCAAGGTTATTAAACGAATACATTGTTCCTGACCAATGGAAAATTGCATAGGTAACCCCAATTTTCCAAAAAGGGGACAAAGCATTGCCATCAAATTATAGCCCAGTTTCTCTACTTAGCTGTTGTGGGAAACTGTTTGAAAGAATTATTTTTAAACACATATACAATTACTTGTTGCATAACAATCTCCTTTATAAATGTCAATCTGTTTTTTTACTGAATCACTCTACTGTTTATCAGCTCATAGACATTTACCATCATGTTTACCAATCTCTTGACCAAAGTCAAGTTGCATGCATGATATTGTGTGATATATTCAAGGCTTTTGGCACAATGGTCTTCTGTTCAAACTAGTACAAAATGGTAAAGATGGTAAACTTTTAGTATGGCTAAGAAGTTATCTTCATAATAGGCAACAAAAACAGTTATTCATTCTGCAGTATCAATTTTACAACCTATTTCTGCTGGGGTACGCCAAGGATCTGTGCTTGGGCCACTTCTTATTTTAATCTATGTTAATGACATCACTGAATCTTTACTAAGTCTTTCAATATTATATGCAGATGACAGTTCTCTCTATTGTTCAGCTTCTACAATACAAGATATAGAGGGCATGCTCAATCATGATTTATATCAAATCTCACGTTAGGCAAAACAGTGGCTTGTGAACTTCAACCCATATAAAACAGAGGCTATTCTCTTAAGCTTGAAGAAATATCAAATCCTTACACGACTTATTTTCAACGGTACTGAAATTTCTGTTTTTAGAAAACCACAAACACTTAGGGGTTACTCTAAGATCGAAGGGGCAGTGGTCTTCTCATACACAAAGTATCTTGTCTTCGGCCTCAAAAGGCATAAACATTATAAGAAAGTTAAAATTTACATTATGTAGAACTGCTCTGAATCAACTATAGTTATCTCATGTAAGGCCAATCGTAAAATATGCAGCAATAGTGTGGGATGGGTGTTCTAAAAATGATATATAATCAATTAAAAAGCTTCAACATGAAGCTGCACGCATAGTAACTGGATTTACTAGATCTGTTAGTTTAGAAAACTTATATAACGAATGGTGTTGGGAGTATTTAGCAAAAAGAAGAGAAACACAAACGTTATGTTTAATGTATAAAGGTTTTTAACAATATGACGCCTCTTATATAAACGATCTAATTCCTACTTCTGTTGGAGATCAGTCTGACTATAACCTGCGTAACCAACACAATATTTCAACAATTTCAACAATAACACCTTAATTAAAAAAAACATGTATACCGTCTACCATAGATATGTGGAATTAGTAAGACATTAATATAAGACACAATCCTACTCTATGTGGGTTTAAAAATGCAGTGAAATGAATTACTCCTAACGATAAAGTCGTGCCTCATTATCTCCACGGTGACAGGTACTTGAGTGTTTTACATGCCAGAATCAGACACAAATGCAACAACCTGGTTGAGGACCTTTACCACAACTATTTATCTCTTAATCCTTACTGTACATGCAATAAAGAGTGTGAGAATGCCTCTCACTTCTCCTTTGAGTGTGACCACTACAGAGATCAAAGAAAAGAACTTTTGAGACAAGCAAGATAGTTCCACCCACTTAACATATCCAAGCTGCTCTATGGGGACTCAAATCTGACTATAGAACAACATATTAACATTTTTAACGCTGTCCAGCAGTTTATCAAGCAGACAAAACGTTTTTTATTTACCGGTCTCTTTTTATTTGTTGTTAGCACCAAGCCAGAAAGAAAACACTAGGTTAAGTTATACCTCTTTCCAAACTATTTCTAAGTATATACGGATCCTAGAACACTTGGGCTGAGTGATATCTTTCTCTCTCTCTCTCTCTCTCTTTCTCTCTCTCTTTGCCTCCTCACTTGTCAGATTTCTCTTTCTTTTATTTTGTTTCCTTATTTGTAACTTACAAGTATTGAATGTTAGTTTTGTTTTTTTAGTTTGATTGTTTCTTGTGCTTTACCCTTTCCTCCAAACAAGCGCCTGTTAGTGTTTCTCCAACTGATGACTATCAAAATTATTGCAGAAACTAAGTATTTGAAACTGTTCTATTTCCTTCAGAGATTAACATACACTCCAAAAATGTCATGTTATTGTAGCGTTATATTAATATTCTACATCAGATACATTCTGAAATTGTGAGTAAGATTTAAATAGCGTGTGGAGGAAAGGGCTATTAACTTTATTAACTGTATTCATCCTGCTACTGTTAAAAATGATTATAACATTGATTCAGCCATTTATCTCATTATATTATGTTTATTATTGTGTAGGGGAAGGGCATCAACTGAGTTGGTAGAGCTTGTAAATGAAAACCTTAACCAACTTGTTGCCTAAAAAGCTCCAAAAGCCAAACACTTCTCAAGCTCTGAGATTAGTCTTGATTTTAGAATTTCTTCCGCCGTTGCACAGAAGAACAATGGATATATTTACATAATGAAGGTAAAACTTGTTTTCTGTATGACTTGTGAGCGTCTAGATACATTTTTGAAAAACATCTGATTAAGGCATGGTCTTGGTCTAAGTCTGAAGTATTCACATTGTCGCAAGGATTAAAACCTGACAGCAACGCTCAGATGTTTAACGTTGTCTCTTAGTTACAGTACAAAAACTAAAAAAAAAGACACTCGAATCGGAATGGAACCGGAACTGAATTGAATGAGAATCGAATCAGCACGACAGTTTTCGGGGTATATGGCGTACGAACCAGGTAAGAATTATCAAAGCCACATTATGCGCTTTATAAAGCGCATCGTGCGGTTTCGGAAAGTTTTGAACCGCTATTTATCACATGACGTCGCTTATCTCCGGGTTAGTATAACGAGTTCGTATTTTCTTTTATCACATGACGTCGCTCATCTCCGGGTTAGTATAACGAGTACGTATTTTATTATACGTACCATGGTTAGTATAAGATCACCAGTCTTATGTATCTATCCGCATGTTTATAATAAACGTAGTGCCATTTTCTTAGCAAAATGACTTTAACGTCATCGCGCGTGCATTTTGACGCCGTTATATGGTAACATGCACAACGACGCGTCTTATTGTATGAACTATATCTGTAGCAATATTGTTCACAATCAAATGACTTCCGACATGTCCAAACTACTTGGATCCAGATCAGACACCGAGTGTCTCGTCTGATTAGAATTCAATCTCATTGGTGAGTCTTTAAACATATTTTAGCAGCACTACTGTTTCTTGGTTATTGTTTGTTTACAAGCTGAGTGTTATTTGGTCAGCAGTTCGCTCTTCAGATGTTTTTCTGTTTTCTTTTGGATATTTGCCATGTGATAAAAAGAATCTAACACTCGTTGTCAGTTTCTATAAAATATTATTATACTCGTTCGGCTCGTTTAATAACATTTTCCAGAACTCGTTTAATAAAACTTGATATCAATTGACAACTCATGTAAGATCCTCTATGTAAGACATTTTATACCGAAACTAAACCGGACCGAACTTTCTGATCAGAGATCCATTTTATAGTTTCCTTTAGCAAATTCACGAATAAAAGGGCGATAGTGCTTGATTAAATACGAGAGCAAAATAAACAGCGTAATGAGACGAATGATGGTAAAAGGCGGAGTCTAAAGCTAAAGATATGATCAAATGTTCCTGTAAGCTAAAATGCGGTGTCATCTAAACAATGACATTTTAGGATCTATTTCAGCACTGCTGGAAACCGGTCGTGGCTAATTACCAGTAGCGGCCATTCATATTTTTATCGAGATGTCATTTTTCACCGCGGTCTATCTGTAATATTGTAGACACTGGAAAGCTCATGCAAATAAATATTTAACTGTCGTTATGCAAGTGAAGACGGACTATTATGTACATTTGACCGCAACAGCACATAATGCTCTATCTTCCTTTACATAATAGGCGATCAATATATTTTCAACAGGAATTAGAGCAAAAGCTTTGCATCATAAGTAAAGGTAGCGTGTCACAGAGACTAAAACAGTAAGCAAATGAAAGACAGTACTTATATTCTTATCTACAGTTGATCCAACAGAAAACAATGTCGAAAAGTGCAGCTAAGACACTTGCCGGTGGTGGTTTACCTGCAGAGCATGTCAAACTTTCTAATACAAGACACGGCATCGATGGCCCGAATGCATTGCTGAAAAGCAGGTTATAAAGATACAGACACCTGAGTAAATCACTCAAATTATATGACTCCTGATCAGACACGGAAGGGACCATGGTGATTCGGTCATATTTACAGTACTGAAACTTATTAGATAGACGATTTTCATTATTTCGATACGATTCGTTCCGGTTCGTTTGCGTTTGAATATTTGGTACAAACCGGATTAAACCATCAGAAACCAGATGACGCGCATTATAAAGCATCTCATGCGGTCTTGGAGAGTTTCAAACCGGCCATATCCCAAGAAAACGGTCATGTCGATTAGAATCGCCCTTGATTCTATCGTATGAATGTCATATACATGAATATTGATCAGACGCCGAAAAAAATGTATCTTAACAGAATTTTAGCTATCGGCAATATTCCACAAAATCGAAAATAGCGGGATAATTATAATGTTGCAATATTTTCAGAAGGCTTGGATCCGAATAACATGCCGAGTTACTCAGCGACTGACCCGGATCCAAATTGTTTGACGCTCAGACAATAGTTTACAAACTTACTTTTGCAAACATCTTTTATCCAGATCAGACGCCGTGTCACTCGGCGTCTGATCCGGATTCAAGCTGCTTAACACACAGGCAAGTGTTTCGCCAAATTTGAAGAAAGTTGGATAAGGAATATAATGGAATAGAATTGACTTCTACATAAAGTATCGTTAACACAATTTCATGTTTAATTAACATGATCTTGTGAGACATGGCAATAAATAGTAAACACATAAACACGTGCGATCTGGATAAGAGCTATTTATCCAAATATCACAGAACGCATTTACATATTTGAATATATATGAGCATGTATGGAGAGCAACTATAAGTGGTAACTGACAGTTAAGAATCTATTACATAATAATACTTTTTTGGTCAACTTCATATACCTAATACCAATCTATTTATTTTAGTGTTGGCCCTACTGATATATTTACTTAAATTGATGAGAATTGTTTTCTTTTTCTAGCATAAAAAATCTTTACGAACTTAAGCATACTTGGTCGACTAAAGTAGTATCATTTAGTACACTCGGAACGGATGCTTTCGTATTATTTACATAGTATTATGAAATGGTAATCGTCTTCAATTTCTTGCGAGTCACACACTTGGCATATTCGTTGGTGTCTTTCAAGCCAATTGTTACCATATCTTCCTGATTATATTCTCAGACAGTGTGCGGAGATCCTTAGCCTTATTAAGCCGCGTCTTGAACACTAACACATGATTTTATCGAGATAGCTAGCTATGCCAAAAGTAGGTAAATGTTAGGTCTTCAGTTCAAGCCGACGATATTTCGAGCAGATACCAATTAGCGGGGTAAGGGTTAATTAAGGATGACAATTGGGAAACAGAACACAACAAAACGAGTTTAAATCACACGTGCCCTAATCAGGTGTGCTACCCTATTGGCAGGTTGTATTAACTTATGAAAAGTCAGCCGTTGTTCTGTATACCATTTACCAAGTATTTCTGTACCAGCAAATTTGATGATTAATTGCACCTTTTGAGAGATACAAGCTCTATGTGTTCAATACTTAGCAATTATTTTATACTTAGCGACATTGAATGGTGATATTTATCCATACGTGGCTGGAAAATAGGCATATGGGCATCGTGCAAAACGTCATCCCGAGCGTTAAGGAGGGAAGCCATTGCTACCAACTTTCAAGCCTTAGGCTTAACCGAGCCCGGGTTTCGAACCCCGGACCTTCCAACTACCAAACAGACGCTCTACCACTGATCTATTGGGGATGGTTATTAAATCAACTGTGTCTTGAGATGTTTAAGTGAAAGCCAGATATGTATTTCTAGTTTTGGTAAACAGTATAATCATGATCTGAACTTCGCAGTCCATTTGAAGATTAGTGTCATATTTATGGGACACAGCAAAGATATGTGTCAGTTTTGAAGCTATGGATGTTCTTAACCACTGTGTCGCCAAATTAAACATATTCACTGCAGCGGCAATTATGCGCATGCGCAATATTTCGTCTAAGTCATTGTTTAGCTTCATGTATGATCTTATTCTCTTGAAAAACAAATTGGCTACATGTCGAAACGTTTGGACCCGGATGGCACGCCGAGTTACTCAGCGCCCCATCCGGATCCAAGCTGTTTGCATATGACACTATGGTTAGTGGTAGGCATTGACGGGGTTAACATTTTCCGTTGTAACTGGTTTTGGGACAAACATCTTATAAATAGTATAAAAAATTAAATAAATTGCGGCTTTCAATAACCATAATATTCGGAATAAATCTGATCGCAAATCAGGCAGTCCCTGGTGAAGATGCCACCTAATGAAGCGATGTCTGATCTGGGACGTCACATTTTTGCAATCTCGATTTGAGTCGCCTATGGCAATAAAAGGGTTTATTCCACTCCAATTGTTATTATACGATTATACCCACCAGTAGAGCTATTCATCAAGTGTCCTTACATATCCCATAAAGGATTCTTTCTAGCAGGCAAACTGTCCATATGTATTGTGTAGCTACTGTAATTATTTGCACATGATATATTGCCGACCAGCGAAAAACACATTTGCATGCCCTTCACATTCGCAGTAACTACACCATATGTATAGTTATACGACTATACTCCCAGCAGAGCTATTCATCAATTGTCCTTATATATCCCATAAAGGATAATCTCTTACAGGCAAACTGTCCTAATGTTTTGTGTTCTTACTGCAATGATTTGCAGGTGCTAGATTACCGGTCGGCAAAACACGCTTGCACAACCTTCAGAGTAATATATATTGCACTCCTTTCGTAAGACCTGCTCACTATACATGAGTGCGACCATGCGCACCAATGTATGTTGGCGGGTTTAATCAAGATCACGAGAGAAGCATGTGCAATATATGACTTGTAATATGGCAAAAATGTGAGACATGAGGCTGTACTACGGAAAACACGACTTATTCTCGTGATTTTTATGCTTAGCTGATCCCAAATGTTGAGCCCTCTGGGCAAAAAAAACAAGACAACGGCCAACCAATAAAGGCAAGCAAAGATAATCAGTGCATCGTCACAAGCCCGTTGGGAAAGAATAACGTGACTGTATAAAGAATTAGGCAAACGTTTAAAATATAGTGGATCAGAACCAAAATCTGAACTTCTATACGGATTTTCCTTCAATTTTAGAAAACGTGGATAACAAATTGTTACCGCCAATTAGTACAGATTTGACCATTAGAGATCTTCAATTTCAAACTTGATAAAATTATCGTCTTCTTTCGACTTCAACTTTCCACTAAATATGGCAGCAGACAGCATCACTTATCCCCACAGTACATGTTTTTAGCTGAATAAGACGATTTTTGTTTAAATCCTAGTTCTTTCGGACGATTTCGATAAAAAAGACAGAAACCGTAACATCCGGTTTTTTGGTTGGTCCCAAATAAGAGCAGTTATAAAAATATCGTCGGCATGTTCTCATGCGTGTGTGACTTTTCGGTGTGTAAAGAAGCATTTCCGCTGGATATGTGTAA
>JAULCE010749850.1:0-14596 GCA_032359355.1 Macoma nasuta | reverse complement strand
CGCTCTCTAACACATACAGTGTCATCTGATTTTCACCAAACTTGCTAGAATTGTTTATTGCTTTATATATTGGTCACGATCGATAACCAGCCAAATCGCTCTAGGCACTTTGGAATTATGGCCTTTGAATCGGTCAAAATTGGCTATTTTAGCTTTTTCCGTTCTATAACTCAATGAGTTTCATCTGATCTTCACCAAACTTATATGACTTAAAACTCGGGGTAAGACAGTTAAGGAGTTAATATGTTTACTTTATACTGGATGCAATGTGAAAGAACTGGCTGTTGTTAAACTGGCTGCCAAGCAATTGGCAAGGTTCGAAATAAGAACAACTGCAATAGTTAATAACAGTATCTGTATAATTATTGTCTGTGAAATTTTCCCTCTGCCGGTAACCCCTTCTGACAGCATTATATGGGGCCCTTTCTGTGTTCTATTTTTATATTATACCAATGGTGACGACAAAAGCTTTACATTGGTATTGATAATTATGATGATGATTATTAAAAGTAAAATTGCACAATCATGGTGAACGTGTTTGTACTATTTCCCTTATATCCAGGAGTAAAAATCGTTTGGTGGCATCAAAATCAAAACTGCAGTGATTATATATAAAATGGATCTGTTTCCTGTATTGGGCCATGGAAATTCACGTGTAATCCCATAAGACATATTCAACTACATTATTTCATCAAAACAAATTTCAAGTGAATAGGTTTTCGAAAATTGTATGTCCTAGACTATATGCACAGCTAGTTATATAGTTTGAGAATGTATGATAAAACTACTGCTCCGTCATAGTGTGCATAATTATATTAGGAAGAACTGGCAGATATGTAAAGAAATCTTTAAGGATTGCATTATTGCATCCTTGCCGTTATGACGGATTTGCGTTTCCATTTTAGATGAAACATATCCAGTGTTAAGGAAGCATCTTTACTTTTCCGGATTATCCACTTTGCCATCTGGTGTGGAAATCAGTCTCTTCTTGAAAATGTTCAGGGACGGTGCTGAGACAACATTTTGCGGTAAACTATTTCACGGATCAATGATACGATTGGTGAAAAAAAAACATTTTCCTTCGTCAGTTCTATAGTACGTACTTCTCGAATTTTTGTTCATATCCTTTGTTTGTGTAGTTTGATTATGACTGAAGAAATCGTCACTGTTTACTTTGTAAAGGTTTATGTTAATCTTATAAGTTTCACATAGGTCCTGATAATTCCTTCTCTGTTCTAATGAAGGTAATGCAAACGTGACATTAGCTATTCTGGTGCATCGTTTCTGAACAGATTCTAATAAATGTATGTCTTTTTTTAGGTATGGTGACCAAGCTGGTGAGCCATATTCTAGTATCGAACATGCTATTCCAAACAATAGTTCTCCAAGAAGTAGCGAATAATAATCAACAACTCTTCGACGTCTACGGAAGCCCTGGAGGGACATTTGTCTTATTCGATATGTATTTCGACTTCTGTATTTTGTATTACTACTTTTGTATTATGTCTTAGTCACTTTGGACGAAACGGGAAAAGGTCAGATAACAAATGGCGGACGGGCGCGAGGAAGTTTATTTTATAGTTAATTTCATGTCAACATGAAAGCTACAGTAAGCAAATGATGTTTAATTAGTTAACGGTATATTGCCACCCGGTGGCTCGCACTCTGGCTCAATACAAAACCCTGTAACTTTCACGAACCCTACTATTTCGCTATAGATGTATTCGATTTGGCCGTTTTCAGTTTCTTTTGTTTGTGTGACATGTGAGATTTCAGGGTTTAGTTGACATAAATCTGAAACTTTGTTTTCAGAGCTTGGCGCTTCATTCCACTTCTTGAAATGTTTCTTTTCTAAAGCTAAAAGTTAAACTAATTCAAAATGCAAGAGCACTAATATGTTTGCAGTAAAGTGTATTTTGCTTCAGTGTCGTGAAAACTGCATCACACAGTCACTTTATATACAAAATAAGGATGACTGACATCCTTGGACATTTTAGTGAATATAAACATTTCGCCAGGTGTGAGTTCAGCACATGCTCATTATTTTGCGATTACTGGAAGTTACTGAGCTGTCTGCACATAGAACATTTTCAGTTGTCAGAAGGATATCTGGTATTCCTTGAACCACTCATTACTTGTATGCAAACTTTATATGATCCATTGAATGCTGTATAGATTCTATAGATATTGCAACACTTTTATGATTCTAGTACCAATATATTATTGACGGGTAGGATAAACTAACAAAGCCAATCAATTTCACTTAACTTTATTAACTTGTATAAATTTTTAAACATAAAACCAAATATATCAACCTAAGCACTCTACTTGCAACTTTGTGATTACTTATTGTTTCTTAATATCTAATTAATTGTATAGCTGATCAAAAATCATTCGGCATTTCTTATAAATAGAGGATATTACATAAGTGGTCAATCTATATGGAATATATTCAATGAGTTTCCTAAAAGTTATAAAACGAGCCTTGGCGAGTTTTTATCAATTTTAGTAAACGAGTTCGATAAACTCCATTTCGAGCTACCAAGAATGTGATATTCTATTTATATGATAGATTCCAATGCGACTATTTTTGGCGCTAAATACATATATACGTCGCTATAGGATGCGGTTATATTTACGCTATACATAATGACGTCACGTACATTGTTATATACCGAAAAATTATATTACGCTGGCGACGTCATTTATGATATGAAAAATTATGGTAAATATGGGATAACAATCTCTACTAAAGTAAAACCAATGCAAATCGTTATGCAAGTTGTTACAAAACGATACAAAATAAGCGTTGAATCCCCCATATATGGTTACCTGATAATGGTTATATTTGCGATGCATTTTACAAATGCCAACTGATTGTGATACACCTGTAAATACTCTCCTGGGCACCAAGAGCAAAAATACAAACACAGATATGTCAAATATAAAATAGGCTGTCACTCTAAATAAAATCATATATGTACTCATCAAGTTGTTGACAGACAGCTACAAATAATGTATTAAAACCTGACATTCTCAGTATTGATATCCCCTTTCAAATTTGGATTCTGAAACAGAATATATACACAATATACACAACGGGGGAATAACTCTGGACATAAAAATAAACCAGGGGCGACTTGTGGTTGGGGTCAAGGGTCCAGTTGCTCAAAACTTTAACCGACGTTTTCAGTCAACAAACAATATTAAGGGCCATGTTGGCCCTGAATATATTGCTCACCTGACCCTAGTTTCATCGATTGTGTTGTGGAAAAGTGTGGATATCATCATCAGTTGAATAATTTGGTAAAGGGTCCCCAAATCACTATTTGTACTAAATTTATACGAAATATTTTTCAAATCTGGTCAGTGGTTTCAGAGAAGATTTTCAAAGGTCTCTTTAATGCTCAAAGTTTTCTATAAAGCTATATTAGGGAAACTGGCACCACCCCCTAGCGGTCATGTCGATTGAGAAATCATCATAATAACAATCTTGATAAAATGTCACTTAAAACCCTATTTCTGTGGAAAAAAACACCAAATCTGGCCAGTGGTTTTGAAGTAGATGATTTTTAAAGTTTTTCTTATTTAGCCATACAGCTCTTGCATAATGACGGAATGACATGGATGGATGAACGGAAACTGCCAATATAATATTCATTAACCCTTGGCAGAGGATGATTACTTCTTCTAATGTTTCACTGATTCAGGAAAAAAAACATTAAAGTATACCTTGTATAAACTATATTTGTTTTCTATTAGTTCATGAAAAAAAATGCTGTACACTTTCTTTTGGAAAATAGTATAATTATGTAAAAAGTGCTTAACGATATGACAATACAATTGCCTGTCTTTACAACGACATACTGTGAATTGATTTTGCGAACATTTAACATCATGAAATGCTAATTATTTACTCCTTTAACGGCCGAAAATGTGCATTTGGAACGTGATTCGCTAGAGCAGAGACTTGTGACATTGTCACAAATCTAAACGTAACATACTCAATTCTTTCAACCATAACCACTATGTTTCTTTGCTGTTATCTACTTTAACAGAGGGGCTTGTCTTTTCAGTCAAATAAATTAGCTAATCAAATTGGAATGGCTCAGCAACTTTGCAGTTTGATTAGCTGTTTGATTTTACTAATAAGGAAACCTTGTACCTGCTACAGTACATGTAAGCAGAGCAAAATATTTCAGCCATATTTTGTCTCAAATATGCAAATGTTCTATATTTTAGAGAGAATTGAGATGTACATTTATTAAAGTTGGGATTCTCTTGAACATCAAATGGAAAACAATCAGCAAAAGTTTGGAAAGAATCATTGTCACTATTTTTTTGTCAGAAAAAAGGTCTTGTTACCTTAAAACATTGATATACTCCCTAACCTTTATCCGGTACGCTTTGGTCACAAAATATATAAACTTGTCATCATTTAGCATTCACATAATAACTATCGTTTGCAAACAGAAAACTCATACTCTTATGAGATGCTGAGTCACATGCCATGTCATCGGATTGACTTTGTTTGCCATTTAAATATGAGAGTTTATTATTGACTGTTGTCCCTCCATCTACTTAACAGCACTTTGCAGTTTTAGACACGCGATGTTTTAAAAAGACGATTTTGCTGATACGTGTTATATCACCGAGATACCAGCTGTTTTTAATGAAAATCATGTGCAACCAAGCAAAAAGCAGGCAATTGTCCAACTGTTTGATTCATGGGACGCAAGTTCCATCTGACTTTTCCCTGATTGAAAAAAATGCATTGTTCCATACTCCTTCAACATTTCCACAATCTGCTCTGTGTCTTTTGTGTACATGTATGTCCTTGTTCCTCCTCCTGTTTTGACGTTACTTGTCTGAACGTGTCCCTTTGGTAGTGTAACCAACCAATTTGTAATTTATGGTCAATATATCAACCTCGAACTCTGGTTCTCTGAAAAGATAAAACCAGTGGAGAAAATTAACAACTTACTTTGTAGTACATATAAAGCCCTTTTGTTGAATCCGATTTTCATGAGGGGAAGACTCTTGACTGACTTGCGGAAGGTTAAATGACGCTTGGGCCTTTACGGACAGTTGGGTATCTGGGGTCTTCCTCTGTCTGTAATAAGCCAGGCGTCACAAAATAACTGAAATTCTGTTGACGCGACATAAGCCCATAATAAAACAAATCTCTTAGGTATTAGCTCTTCCTTATTAGCCCTTGCCTTTTCCCTATTAGCCCTTACCTCTTCCTTATTAGCTCTTAGCTCTTCCGTTTTAGCTCTTACTTCTTCCTTATTAGCTCTTCCCTCTACCCTATTAGCTCTTACCTCTTCCCTATTAGCTGTTGTGTCTTAGCTCTTATCTTGTGTATTAAAAACACCTAGATCTTAGTCCTTGTGGTAACGGTGGTATTCGATCAATTCATTTTTTATCAATGGCCATATATTCAGAAATGCATTCATGTGCGAGTGTATGTGTGTGCGTGTGTGTCTGTGTCTTGCATCGAGGGTGATTTGTTATTTGCATCTCCTGTTGGTGTTTTATTTTTACAGTTACCTCGGCTGATTTCATCCGAACTTCTTTCTTTCTTCTATTTAGTTTAAACATATATTCATTTCAAAAATGTACATGAACATGATTATAGACAATACAGGTATAACGGATTGGAACGTAAGCTTAGAGCTTATATTAGATCCTCTCCTTAACAACTATTATGTAACACTGCGGATATAAATATTACTGTTTCCAATATGGGCGAATATAATAGACAATATCGTATCGAAAAATGGCATTGTTAGGTTTGATTAAGATTAATCGCACTGAAATGTGGCATTTTCCTATTTATAAACGAGTCATTTAAAAAGCTGGAGATTTAAGTGAGATTTAATAGTAAATGAAAGAAATATAAATGAAAAAAAAAATAGACAAAGAACAGTGCTTCGGATTCAGGAAGGAGAGGAGCGCACGAGCACAACAAACGGCAATTGCAGCGGCAGAGGTTAAGAGTCAATTGAAACGTTTCATACGCATGATAAATGTTTGCACTGCTTGAAAGATAATTGAGTTAGACTGGTTATCAAGTGATGGATGACCGTTAAGAAGGAGCTTGACAGTTGGAGGGCTTATAATGTTGCATATATATAGTACGGACACTTCAGATTAAAATCGTTATCGAAGTCAAATCGAATTAATTAACCCGTTTGTAACCCTTTAACTACCATAAGCGAGTCAAGTCGACATTGCACAAATGTAAAGTCCCAGATCAGAAGCCACCTTCGTAGGCGGCGTCTGATCAGGACTTTAGTTTTTTGCAACAACATTTATTCCGAATATTACAGTTTCGGAAAAGTCAAATGCTATTAAATTATTTCTGTTTTTTATTTCGTTAAACTTTTTGATCCAAAACCAGTCACAACCTACAATTTTAAATTTGGCGGCGAAAGGGTTAAGCGATTATACGGCGTGTGAACGGCATGGGTTTTTGTAAAGCACATATTCAGGATATTTAGCTACTCTGAATCTAATTGGAACTTCGGGTATTTAGAACAAATAAAAACATCCCCTGACTTTATGATAACGAGAGACGACTTATTTAACCTATTGCAAACCTGTATATACGCCTAGCGATAAGCATATGCACGCTACGGGTGAATCGGAATATTTGCAAACAGTTGGGATCTATATAGTGATATGTGAGGTAACTAGGAGGCTCGCCAGATTCAAGCCTTTTAACCTGATATATGTATCTAATATTCAAATACATATGACTAACGTCCGATTGCAAATTGTCACAGACGGTCCTTTTAGCAGATACGACTTGCTCTGTGTGTATAAACTAAACGGCGATCATGACTTTGTCCATATTTGAGTTGCTAACAATTGAAGGTAGCTAATATGAACTACGTGCTATATTCTTAACCTGTTCTTCTACAATCTATCATTAGACTAAGCTACAGTTTTATAATCCTTTGAAAATATGAAACTCTAGACAAATGAAACTTCAAATGCTATTTTTGATTGTATTGAAATCATTGAAGGAAATGATTGCTCGTTACGCACAAACGCTTCATTTTCTACAACGTTTTCAATAGACATCATTTACGGAAGCGCTAATGGTTGACGAACGGGCGAACTATAAGGCATACATATACATGCACATTTATCTCATATAACGAAGAACCTCATAAATAATAAGTTTAAGTTATCTTATTTTTTATCATAATACATACAGGTCCAACTCAAGTTCCTGTTCCTACCGCAAAACCGAAAGGTAAGTCAAAGGATTATCGAAGTATCGCATTGCTGTTAATTTAGACATACATGGTCCATTTTAGAACTGTTGATGAAAGATCCCTATAGGGGTACTCGAAAGAAATTTGCGATGAAAATTCATCATAACTAGGTGTCTGATCGTGTTACAATGTATTGCATAGGTGATCAGTGTTTGGTGACTATTGCGTTAGTTGTGAAAATAACATTCATACACCAGTACATATAACGTTAATTCTTATAATATTCACATCAATATATATTCTTATACATGTTGCTCGTGGTTTGCTTTTGCTTGTAAGTGTTAGGGTTAGACTTACCCTTACATTTGGCGCCTACATATAACTACACGCGATTCCGTTAAGTCTATCTGTTATTATGGTTTCAGCGCTTAAACACCGATCCCTATTTCAAAATGTTAATTCCAAACAGCCGTCCATTGGGTCTACACTATTTTCAAAATATCAACATTGGTCTAAACGACTGAAAAGGTCGAATTCTTAACCATTTCTCTGCCATAGCCGTATTTAATCACCATCGCAATCGGTGCTGTCCCAGATCAGAATGCGCATAAGAAGGTGGTGTCTATTTAGGGATTTAACTTGTTTGCAATCACAATTTAGTCCGAATTTTTATAGGTTTTCGGAAAATACAACATTTATTTACGTATTATGTCTGTTATCCATTTCGTTAAATTATTTGATTCACAAACAGTAACAAGTTATCAACCAATAATTTTAGATTTAGCGGCGAAAGGGTAATCAATTTGTGGTGTACTCCGAGTTCACAGTTTCCCTCACAAGCTTGTTTTAGACTAATCCACAAGGAAATAATCTGATGAAATAAATGAAAATCTAGGCATAATAATACACGTAGTGTATTTTTTTAATTGATTTGAAATAATTGTAGGAAATGAAGCATTTTCTCGTTACGAGCCAATGCTTCATTTCCTGTACTATTTTCAATAAAACTTGGATATAGAGGCGCCAAACACCAAGTCACACGTAGAGTTGCGATCATCTGCGATCATCTGTGACCTAGAGCTTTCTTCAGCCCGACACGACCGTGGCGATTGCTTACGACGTCAACCTCCTAATATAACTAAATACTAGTCAAGACTACCTGCGATTACCCAAGAACTACCTACGACTATGACACGACCTTTAAAGATCGCCTGCAACCCTGTGGTCTCAGGCGGTCTTTATGATGACGTAAGACCATATGTGACCGCGCCTTAAAAGGTGCTTCTATGGAGGAGAGGGATACAGGTTTTTCTATTCACTTGAGTTTGAAAAGTATGTCCTCATATTACAGCTGATACACCGGCACCAACATCCACACGTACGTATTGTAAATACCCCAAGTCTTTGTACATTCAGAATAATTTCTTTCGCACTTTATTCAATATGCTACTTTTAGATTTATCAACGATGAAATAATCTGAGGAAAAGGATTTTTTAGGCAAATGGGGGACATGCTATTTTTGAATTATTTTTTGTAACCATTGTAGGTAATGGAACATGTGCTCGTGATGAGCACTTGCTCCTTTTTCATAATATTCTCAATACGTGTCTGCTATAGACGTGCCAGAAGATTCGTCTATGGAGTAAAGGGTTACGTAGTTGATTCTTTTTACAGTCCCAATGATGCTACGGGCGACATAGGTATAGTATTTCCAAACAGAGTGCATCCAGATGGGACCCCGAGTAACTCGGCGTCTCATCTTGGTGCAATCTGTTTGACATTCAGAATGTGTATTTGTCGCTGCTAGTCACTTAAACATAAAATTAATGTGTCGCTTTTAACAATATTCGGATAGAATGATGGTAAGTTTAAGGTCCTATCAATATCGGAATAAGCAGAGTTTACTGTATTCTAAAATCTCGAACAACCTTATAACATCATATAACATGCCTTCAACATGATCGGGCGACACAGTCTTTCCATCCGATATAGTGTTTTCGTTGCCATGATCTATCGAACACATTACACACCTCATATTAGTTGAAGACCTCACTTTCTGCTCTTATGAACTTTAAATGTACCTTAAATCTCATTTATTCGTGTAACTCATGGCCTCATATACTATATATAGACTTAAATGTTCACTCTCTAATGAAAAAGTTAAATATTTAGGCAATAGGAAAATGCCATATTAAAGATATTTTGAAAGCTTTATAAGAAAAGAAGCATTTGCTTGTAACGAGTGAACGCTATGATTCCCGCTATGATTTCAAAAGGCGTATCTATGAGTTTAGGAACACAAATATTACATGTAACTCTTGATATACATCTCGAAAGATTACAAACCGGAAAGTACAGTGATAGTTACGCAATTTTTACCCAACTACATCGTTAATCACCATATAATGCAGCGATTTTCGAACTTCTTACACAGTTCGAATCCCGATCAGCCATCAAGTTACTCGGCGTTTGACCAAACTCTAAGCTATTTTACACTCTTAGTACTAAACATTAGAAAAAAAACCATACCATTCTTATCATTTCATTTGCTATCCGTTTGCGCGTTACATCAGCGTTTTAACAGCAGAGAGTAGCTTTCCATTGGACTATATCACAACACAGAAATGATCTACAGTATAACCTGTATTGAGCAGCCAATCAAAAACGAAGCATTTGTGGTCTTTGAGACAGGTGATCACCTATTGCAGAACGAAAGCAATGCAAAAAGCTCTCACAAGAGCTTTCTGCATTGTTTTCGTTTTGTATTAAGTGACCACCTGTCATTAAAAGTCACTATGATATATTATTGGATGACCGCTCAAGACATGTTTGACTGTTATAGTTGTCTGTGTTATTTTCTGTTGACAGAGAGCCAAGCTGACGAAGTGTGTACGACAGAAGGATGCGTGCTGGCATGTAAGTGTCGCTATGTAACTCGATCAAGGTTAAATTTACCGTTTAGCCCTTTCACCGCCGTAGTCGCATTAATGCGTCGTTAGAAATAGTGCAGTCAAAGATTAGACGCCACCTAAAAAGGTGGCGTATTATCTGGAAATTCACATTTTGCAACCAACATTATTCCCATGTAAACAGTTTCGGAAAAACTAAAGTTTATTTTATCATCTCTGTTGAATATTTCATTAAAACATTTTGTTTGACACTAGTCACAGCAGACATTTGAATTTGGCGCCAAAAGGGTTAACCTTTACTAATATAGTTATGTCATCAATTAATTGATTAAGTAGTGTCTTATACTAAGCGTGAAGATAAGGCGAGTATTGAAAAATATTATTTTGATTGACGATATTACCGGTATCGCTCCGGATCGGGTCGGTTCGTTTGCGTCTAATCATTGCTAGAAAACCGATTCAAAACTCTTAGAAAGCACATGGTACGCTTTATATAGCGGTTTTTGAGAGTTATAAATGGTGACCGCCAAAGACGGTCATATCGATTTGATTTGCCTTCGATTCAGTTCCGGTTCAGTTCCGAATCCGGTTTCAATTTTAACAGTTTCTGTACTGTAATCCAAAGATGCCTAATTGAAGAGTAAGGATATATAAAAGAACCAAGTGTCATTTGGTCGACGATAATACAACAATGTATGCCTGTATATAAGTATTTGACTTCTAAAAAACGCACAAGAATTTTCATGGGTTTTTTCAACGGTGATTTTGTTTGTCGATTAAAGTCGCATGTGCATGTTACTTAAAATCCTTATATACTACAGCCCAATTGCATTCAATCAAAGCTACGTTTTAGCCTCACTCAATTACATATACATTTCAGCTGAACTCAATTACAGCTTCGTTTTAGCTGCACTCAGTCACAACTACATTGCAGCTGCACTCAATTACAGTTCCATTGCAATCACAACTACACTTTAGCTGCACACAATCACAGCTTTATTTCAGCTGCACTCAATCACAGCAACATTTCAGCTGCAGCATATCACAACTACATTTCAGTTGCACTCTATCACAGATACATTTTAGCTGCACTCTATCATAGCTACATTACAGGTGTAAACTCTATGATAGCTACATAACAGGTGCATTCTATCACAACTACGTTGCAGTTGCACTCACTCACAGAACGGTTTCAGTTGCACTCAATCAAATCTACTTATCAGCTGCACTCACTCACAGATAGGTTTCAGTTGCACTCAATCACAACTACGTTGCAGCTGCACTCACTCACAAATAGGTTTTAGTTGCACTCAATCACAACTTTTTATCATCTGCACTCAATCACAACTACTCACCAGTTGCACTCAATCACAACTACATTTAGGTTGCACTCAATCACAGCTACAAGCCAGTTGCACTAAATCATAACAACATTGCAGCTGCACTAAAACACAGCTACATTTCGGCTTCACTCAATCAATCACAGCTACATTTCAGCTGCACTCAATCTCAACTTCAATTCAGTCGACTCATGCTATAATAACTACATTTCAGCTGCAATCAATCACAGTTACGTTGCAGCTGCAATCAATCACAGCTACATTTCAACTGCACTCCATCACAACTTTTCAGATGCATGCTATAATAACTACATTTCAGCTGCACTCAATCACAGTTATATTTCAGCTGCACGCTATCACAACTACGTTTCAGTTGCACGCTTTAATAACTACAATTCAGATGCACGCTGTCACATCTACATTTCGGCTGCACTCAATAACATCTACGTTTTAGCTGCATTAAATCACATATAGTTTTCATTTTCACTCAATTACAGCTATATTGAGCTGCACTTAATCACAGCTTCATTTCAGCTGCAATTAATCACAGCTACATTTCAGCTGCACTCAATCGCAACTACTTTTCAGTTGCATTCAATCATGACTACGATTCAGCTGCACTCGTTCACAACTACATTTCAGCTGCACGAATAATCAGTGCAATGGACACGAGTGTAAAACCGTGTGACGACTTCTACCATTTCGCGTGCGGCGCCTGGATCCGGGAGCACCCCATCCCAGAAGACAAGAGCGACTACTCCTCTTTCGGAAAGCTGCGAGACGACGTCGATATCATCGTGAAAGGTGCAGTGTACTGGATAAACATTTTGGCGGCAACTTTGAAATTGCAGTATGCAAATTATGTTAGATGAAATATTTAAACAAGCGTAAAAGCTCAATCAGGCCATCGAGCTTGATATACATGTATGATTTCTGATAAAATTACAAAACCATTAGACATATTTATATATTTATAGTAATCAGGATATATGTTGGCGGCCATTTTAGAAGCCATCTTGAAAATGTCGAAATGCTCAAGGATGGTCGAATTACCACCAAATCATTTTTTTTATACCGACATGCCATGTTCAGTTCAGAAAAGTCTGTTTGACGGCCGGACTACAAAGGTAGACCGGAGTTTTAAAACCAGTTTTCTTTTCAAAGATATAGTTTAAATCAGAGTTATATGGTGTGTTTTGCTTAGATAAACGACACATTCTTGACTCTGTTTTACATCGTTTAGAATTAATTTTCAAATGAAGTAATATAGGAGCTAGTCACCTCTAATCTATTTCAGTTGCCACAATGTAATGTAAACGTCAGTCCAATCTGTTGCAAGTTTTTGTTTTAATTCCAGTTACTGGGATATCTGTTGTTTCAAAATATTTGAGTAACACGAATAAAATCAAGTTCGTTTTGGATCGAAACCTACACGGCCGATATCTTTTGACTTCAATTGTTTCAATCGGCTTTAAGCAAACGTATCTGACGTAACACGGACCCTGATAAAGTCATGTGTAAGGAAACACTTTCAAACATCTATTACTATGTGAACTATGTTTTACATCACAAATTCATGCATGCCATCCAGCTGTTGCATGTATTGCGATTCTGTATCAGTTGCCTGAAAATTAACACGAACAGTGCAATCCCTTATTAAAGGCGGTTTCTGCAGAACTCTCTTGTTTGCAATGATAACTTCAGTCGCAAATTACGATAAGAACAGAACATACAGAACAGAACATACTTTTATTGATTTGTGCATAGTACATCATCATTTGCGACATATAATAGAACAAATAAACATATGTTACATTTCTATCATATGAACATTATTTATTTAACAATATATCACGTGCTAAAACAATCACCATATGAAATATTAAAACAATACAGTAGAGAATGAACTAAGAGTTATGAGAAAGCAAAATACGATGTGCAAACGCATCTTTTAGGATGCAAGTTTAGTTATTACATCTGTATCATTGCACTTAAGAAGTTGCGCGAATTTAAATATACTAGGATTCACAAAATAACAACGTGGTATATATTTACGTCTAAATGACTTAAAACAAGGGCATTTAATGATAAATGATATTCATCTTCAATATATCGGCTCGTACAATACTTACAGTATCGTTCAGGCCGAGGTTTTCTATTTCGTCCATAGCGACCAGTTTGTATGTGTAAATTATGCGCGGATAATCTAATCTTGCAAATATATATACTAAGATCAATTGGTAATTAATCTAAGTATATTTCATAACGCAACATATAACTCTATTGTTCAATATCTGCGAAACCCGCCATGGCCTGTGGTTAATATTGTAGCTAGAGTGGGGCCTTCCGTGGCCGAGGGGTTAAAGTCTCCGACTTGCAACCCCTTTGCACCTCACCACTGTGGGTTCGATACTCGCCAGGGTTGAACATCTTTATGTCGGAAAGCCTTCCGGCTGGCTTGCGGTAGGTCAGTTGTTCTACCCAGTTGTCCGTCTGTGGCGCATTGCTGGGGTCCTCCTCCACTAGTAAAAAGCCGGGCGTCCCGAAATGACTGAAATACTGTCGAAGCGACGTATGTGCTGTTTTCAATGTGCTGTTTTCTCAGAATATTTAGTTTGGTCGTATCTTCATGCACCTTAATCTCCATTGAAATAATAAAATAACTTGTTTTACGGTAAAGTGATGGGTTATAAATTTATGAAAACGGGAGTTATCTATAAACAAACAAAAAACAGGGCCCACATAATTTTTGAGGCACAATTGCCCAACATTTGATACTTTTGTCTGATTTCATATTGGTGACTTTTGCAAACTGCGACTTAACAAGTTTCGACTGGAAGTTCATTTTAATAATTTGAGAATAACCGTAAAAAAACATCCCTATCAACTTCGACTCACGAATCCCAAAACCAAAAACACCCATATTTAGTTCGATTTAAGCATTTTTTCGAGTTAACCGATCACGAGATATCGAGGTGCGACTGTAGATTTATTCCATTGCATACTTGACCCTCAGATCTTCGACGGAAATATATGGGCCACGTCACACGAAAAGGGGCATTCGGACATAGCAAACATTGTAGCCCAAGACCAGTCGCCACGTCAATGACGTGGCGG
>JAULCE010749739.1:0-14598 GCA_032359355.1 Macoma nasuta | reverse complement strand
CATCGTAGTCGCGAACAGCAGGCTAAGGGTTAATTTCCGTTTTCCTTTATCCTGCCGCCGAAATTGTCGTCTTCTGAAATTCTGCTGAAATTTTTGTCTGCTTGATTTTTTATCCTTGTTCTATATGCTTGAGGTTTGGTGAAATCATTCCCTGAGTGTCAAACAGCTTGGATTCGGACCACTTGGCGTCTGGATCGGACCAAAGCTGGTTGACGATACTGCTATCGCGATTGTCATGGATAGGTTTTAAACGATTACGCAACGAAGTGAAATGCTAATTATATGAACAAAAAAACAATCTGATGTTTTGAATATTTTATTTCCGTGAGTTTCAAACAGCTTGGAACCAGATCAGATTTTGACTTACTCGGAAGTTGGCTCTTTACGTAGGTTATCAACTCGGGGACAACACGTTATTTGGGAAAAACCGACGTTTCTACCACTGTACCATACATTTGAAATCGCGGCTGAACTGTATTCACTGCGGTCCTTATCCCGCCATTCACGACTTGGTTCAAAATTGTTGTATTTTGCAAACAGCTGGGCCCAGTTCAGTCGCCGATTAACTCGGCGTCTGATCCGAATCCAAGATGCTTTAAACTTAGCCAGAAAAGGTTTACAAAATTAAAAGAAATCGGATGAGGTTTAAAGTTGCAGCAGACGGCAGCTTGAGCAAACGACAGTTTTCGAAGCAGGTATGGGACATTTTATAAACCCTTCACTGCCTATCACCGAACCATAGTGTCATATGCAAACAGTTTAGATCCGGATGATACGCCGAGTAACTCGACGTCTCATCCAGATCAAAGCTGGTTGACACTCGGTCAAACTTTTGCCAACAAAGTCATGAGTAACTCGGCGTCTCATCTGTAATCAATATGTTTGACATTCAAAATATGTAGTTGTCGCTGCTAGCCACTAAAATATAATATGAATGTATCGCTTTTTAGCTTCTAACGGTATTCAGATATAACGAAGATAAATTTTAGGTCCCGTCAATATCGTTATAAGCGGAGTTTGCTGTGTAATCATTTTCCGTGCCGTATGATCGTGATGACTGAGTGGAAAGAACAGTGACTCAGTGCAATTTCAAAGCACTGCTTTCTAGCGTTCAAATATAAAGTCGAGAGACATAACGTCTGCTGTCTGCCGCACAGTTTGAAGGACTATAACATAAAAACATGCAATGATAATTGATGATTATTATGGTGGTGATTATCACGTTGAAAATATTTATATTTATATATGAATATGTATTATGATGTAACAAAATACCATTACGTGTATAAGTTACCAAATAAAAATTATGTCTGTCGTGTCTGTCTGTCTGTAAAAAATGTACATTTTATATATAAATATCCTACCAACGTGATGCTTACATTGTTTTAAATGCAACCGATAATAGAGGTATTTCAAAACTGTCCAATAAGCCCGAATGATTTGATGTTTATTTGATTTTTTTTTCAGCAAGAGATATTAAGATTCTGCCGCAATCCATCTTGACCAAATTCAAGAAAATGACGATTTTCTCATTACAAAACGTTGCAATACTATAGTTCTTAAGAAAAAATAAAGCTTTTTCATCAAGATCATTGTTAAAACATTTCTTAAAAATAAAAACCAAATCAATAATAAAAGGAAACTATTGTGTCGAAGCTGTTGAAATTGTCTCACATTGTAACACAGAGGAAGGCGGATGTTTCCGGTTCTTTTCGGAAGATTGCTTTAGGTTAGCTTTTCTAATAGGTACATCTACCCTGTATCAGTTGTCTGTTAAAGGCGTTTGCGGCAGTTACAAAATATCGGGTCTCGCGAGAGTTACGTAACACCGGTGTACGAGCAATTCTCACATGTTTAAATTGTTTTAATTATTTTGTGTACATATTTGTTACTTGTTACTTGATTAATTAAATGCAATGTGAAAAACGCATATGCATGTTTCACATTGCATTTAATTACTCGTTTTTATTAGTGTAATGGTAAATGACTCTATATGGTTCTAAACCGTAGAAAAGTGTGCATATTTTCATGAGAAAAGAGTCAACAAAATCTTAAAAATATCGATGACCCCTATTTTTTTTATTTCTTATTTTAACAACTTTTTGCACGGGCTTTCAAACTACAAAGTTTAAACAAAATCTATTAATTAGAAAGAAAATCACCCATACTGCTGCAAACGCCTTTAAAACAATTTCTTTAATGACATCTGCACAAAACTCAGTAGTAGGGATTAGGCCTTGTTCACACTAACGCATTCTCAGCCTCGAAATTCAATAATAATATTTAACCTTTTTCTTTGGCGCCTAACTTCTATCAGAATGGTAGAACGTGGGCGCCGAACAAAATTGTTATAGATTATTCATGGGTTTCGAGAGTCTGAGAATATATTGAGTCTGAGAATAGGTGGTTGGTGAATACAAGGCCAGAACTTCATAGGAATGATCTATTGGTAATTGATTATCAAAATTACTTAACTAATCTGGATCCATGCATAACTCTGGTATAAATGGTAACCAAAAGAACATATTCTTTATACAAAAATCTCCCAAACCAACGGTCATATTTTAACAGAATTGTGCGGAGGTATTTCATAAGGCGATCCTTCAACAATGTTTGCTAAACGTTCGGTGAATTCTCAAGCCATTAGTTTGTTACAGGGTCGTCTGCTAAACATCTCGCCTTTTTATCCGTAGCCTGCTATCCGCGGCTGCTATGATTATAAAAACAGATTGGATCCAGATCAGACGCCGAGTTACTTGGCGTCTGATCAGGATCCACGCTGTTTGACACTCAGACAAAAAGTTCAGTAAACTTGAAAATAATCGGACGATGTTTAAAAATTGAAGCAGACGATAATTTGAGCAGACGACATTTTTCGTAGCAGGCTTTGAGTAAATATGTTAACCGTATGCGATTTTCCTCACAATCGTGTCCATTGTATGAGTTTAGAGCAGCATGGATCCGGATAAGACACATAACAACACGTACGGCATCTAATTCAGATATAAGGGTCGTCACTAATGTTAGCCGAAATTGTTGCTCGACCCTTGGGCCTAAATATTTGTAGTTGATGTTTTGTTAACAATTGTAATATATATGTACAAATATTGAGCAAATAAAATATGTTTAAACTATAAGCTTTTCACACTTAACAAAAATAAATCATCTCAGCTGATCGATTCTGACAGGTTGTTATGGAGCTGAAAAGTGTTTGAGGAGATTGGATTTTAACCCTTATTCTGCCGCCAAAACGTTTTCGTCAGCTTGATCTCTTAACCTTGTTTGATTCGTTTGACATTTAGTGAAACTGTTGCTCAAGGGTCAAAAAGCTTGGACCCGGATCAGACGCCGAGTTTTTCGGCGTCTGATCTGGATGGAAGCTGGATGACGACATCATTATGGTCGTGATGGGCGTGATGGAGGGTTAAATAACGTGGACGAGCCTTCGACAATACGACAATGTTCACCACGCGCTTCATCTACAAAGGGCAATACTGTTCGCTGTAATAGATATGGGTGGTTTCTAAGTAGTTTTAAAGTAAATGCAGATGCAATTTGGCGGACGTGGAGTGGGCAGGCTTTCGCATATAATAATATAGACCTTGTTTGCCCGCCTACTTTAGGTTTTGAATATTTAATGCACGACATTGTCGCAAGTTTCAAGAAAAATGTTAAACCATGTTTCATTATCCAAAGCTGTTAAAATTGTTTTTGCACCTTAAGCTCTTCTTTATAACAACAGTTGGGATCCGGATCAGACACCGAGTAACTCGGTGATTGATCCGGATCCAATACGTTTGACAATAGGTCGATTTCTTCATAAAAATTCAAATGAATCGGACGAGGTTCATAATTGAAGCAGACGAGAGTTTTGACAGACGACACATTTCGCACCGTCCCCCATAGCTCAGTGGTTAGAACGTCCGCTTACGGGTCAATCCCCTGGCCGGGTCAAACCAAAGACTAGCAAATTGGTAGTTAAGGCTTCCCTCCTTGACGCTTAGGATTTTGGGTTAGCATTACACTGGTTCATCGGTGTCAGAATATTGTGACCGGCCGGGTTTCAGTCCCAGGTGTACCCCATAAGTCACCAGATGAGCCGTTGTTGCACTCTCCTAACCAAAAGCGCAGCACCATGCAACACCGCCATATGGCGAACGCAAAAAAAGCAGCGTGTAAGGCCTAACAGTACCTCGTCTGTTCCATCAAGCTTCTCAATGGATTCTGTGAATATGAAAAGAAACCTAGTAGAATGCCGTCAAAATTGTCTGATAAAAATGCTCGTCGGCTTCAGTATTAAAATTCAACCAAAGTGCCTATTATATTTACAAAATAGGTTTAAGGTGTCAACCATCTCTTTGCATTAAAGCTATTGTTGATAAATAAGATAAATTTAAAAAATGTCGGCTGTGACTAATTTATGATAAGATATTTTAACGAAGCAAATCACAGAGACGATTTAATAAACTTTGTCTATTCCGAAACTGTTTAGACGGGAATAAAAACAGGTTGCAAAGTAGTGAAGTCCCAGATCAGACGCCGCCTTTTAAGGCGGCGTCTGATCTGGGACTGCACTATTTTCAACGGCGAATTTAGGCTAGGCGACTACGGCGGCGAAAGGGTTAATGCAAGGTGTTTTCTGTTCTTCGAGGGGTTACCCTCGTTGGACAGTGTTTTAGTTGGTGAAGACCAAGATCCCTTTACAGCGTTTTGGCAGCATTATTGAACCCTTTCGCCGCCAAATTTAAAACGTCGTTTGCGACAAGTTGCAGATCAAAGTTTTACGAAAAGAAAACATATTAATATAGTAATACATTTACACTTTCCGATACTTTTATGATAAGACTTATTTATATGGCAAAAAGTGAGGTATCTGATCAGGCACCGCCTTTGTAAGGCGAGGGCTGTTCTGGGACTGCACTATTTGAAATGGCGCATTTAGGAGACTACGGCGGCGAAAGAGTAAACAATAAAGAAGAATTAACCATTGGCCTGCTACGAAAATGTCAACTACTCAAATTATCGTCTGCTTCGATTTTTAAAGGACGTGCGATTATTTTCAAAGTAACTGAACGTTTTCTCTGAATGTCAAACAGCTTGGATCCAGATCAGACGCCGAGTGAATCGGTGTCTGATCTATATCTAAGCTGTTTGAATAATCATCGCAGCCGTAAATAGCAGGCTAAGGGTTAATAACCAAGTTATGTTATATCTGGGGACCGTTTCACAAAGCTTCTTGGTAAAATCTTAAACTTAACTGAAAAATCCAAAAGCATATTTCTCTTTATTTCAAAATATTTTTCAATGAAATTTTGCATGCTTTCACAAGCATGCAAAGTTTCATTGAAATATAATTGAAAATAAGTTTGAAATCTGCATTCGAAATGTTGAATAAAGTTTAAGATTTTACTAAGGAGCTTTGTGAAACGGTCCCCTGAACCTTGAAACAACGGATTCTATATGAATACAATATTTACTAACCACACTGTATGTTATGGGTCGTGTAATAGTGCACACAAATATGCGGTGTAGAGAAGGAATAAAACGCGAATAGTGTTTCTCCTGTCCGTATTACTAGTAAAGATACAGATCTGATTTCAATGACAGATGTCAATGAAGGTTCACAAGGTTCTTTTGTAATGTTATGACGTTGAACAGTTGTGGAGTAGGGGTACATGCTTCACTATACAACACGGCTTTGTTGCTGACATAACATACACACTTATAAATATCCATTGGCATTTGACATTTGTCTGTTATTACAACTGGATTTCCAGATTACCATTCTATGCAATTACACTTTCAACACTTATTCCACCATCTAATGTTAGCTCTGACACTACATTAAATTGATATCAGATCTGGGTCCGGAGTTCGTCGCCAAATATAAAATAAATGGTTGTAACTGTTTTTTATCCAATGCTTTAACGAAATAAATAAGAGAATAATAAAATAGAATATGGCTTTTCCGAGTCCTTAACAGTCGAACGAGATTTTGTTGCAATAAAAATAAGTCCCTGATCAGACGCCGACTTCGAAGGCGGCGTCTGATCTTGGTCTTCATTTTTTTGCAATGTCGATTTGTGTTGCCTACGGTGGTGAAAAGTTGAACCATTTCCTCAATAGAAGCGCCATTTAGCGCATCTGTAGCTGGTGGTTAATGCAAACATTGAAGAAAATGGAGCATTTGCTCGTAATGACATTTCAATGCAATCATCAAACATTTTGTCAGAATTTGCCTAGAATTTCACATATTTCACAATGATTTTATCTTTGTAGATTAGTCTAAAATAGCTTGTAGAGGGCAGGGTTTAACTTGTGGAACACATGAGGAAGAGGAGGGGTGCGAATACTCGCTGCACTCTTGCAGTAGAGAATGCGACTCAGTTTATGATAAAGAAGCTCCTTTTAAAAAATATGGCCGGCGTCATAGGAAAATGGACACTCGGACATTGCAAACAATGTAGACCCTGACCAGCCGCCACGTCTCCGAAGTGGCGTCTGATCAGGGTCTGCACTGTATGCAATTATACAGGAATTCTCATGCTACCTTTAACTTGATAACTAATGGTAACTTTCACGACTATATGCTGCGTAAATAGAGAAGAAAATATCGGTCTACACTTTTCGATATGTCCGAGTGCCCTTTTTCCTGTGACGTCAGCCATAGACGATAACACGGTCAGGCATTTTGCAAAATGCATTAATGTAGAAATTGCCTGTCACCTATTTTAAGTTTGTTTACGCCAAGGAGATGTTGTGACGTAATTACTTCTATTGAAAACTTTGTCGGAAAAGGCTCACTCTCTTTCCATGTTTTCAAAATAAGTATTTATTTTTGCCTAGACCGTCGTTCTTTTTTATCACGTTATTTTCTTGTGGAAAAGACTTAACCCAAGGTATGAGGTATTGGGTTAATCGCAATATGTCACCATGTTGTTCTTACATGGGTGCTGTTTTTACGGCTCATAAAAACGTCAATATCGACTTAGAGAACTGTGATAGTATGTATATATAAATGCATCAATAAATTATCATCGGTGTTCTTCCAAAAACACGTCAGTTTCATTTTGCAGAAATAGAGGATATTGCACGAGTGGTCATTCAATATGAAATTTATTAAATGAGTTTTCTAAAATTGATAAAAAAAACGAGCCTTGGCGAGTTTTTATAACTTTTAGTCAAATAGTTTGATAATTTCATGTTGAATGACCACGAATGTTATATTCTATTTATATGATAAATTCAAATACGGCGATTATAAGCGTTTAATACATATAACGTCGCTATATAGTGCTGCCATTTTAACTATTTTATCGTTTTATCTTTTTTCTATTCATAATGACTTCACGTGCTTTGTTTTATCATATGACGTCGCTTATCTCCGGGTCAAAATAACGAGTACGTATTTTCTTATACGTACCACGTTAAGTATAAAAAAACCGAATCACCAGTCTTATGTATTTGTCCGCATGTTTATTATAAACGTAGTTACTTGTTTATAAACAACATGACGTTGACGTCGTTGAGCGTGCCTTTTGATGCCGTTATAAGGTAACACAATGACGCATCTTATTTTATGCACTACAGTATATTGTAGTTCTTTTGTACGCGATCAGAGGACAAGTCAAAACTACATGGGTCCAGATGAATTACCGAATGATTAGAATTCAATCTGTTTGATGAAGCTTTAAACCGATTAAAGCGGAACTACTTTTGCTTGTCAAATATTTGTTTACAAGCTGAGTGTTATTTGGTTAGCCGTTAGCTGTTCAGAAGGTTGAATATTTTTTTCTGTTTTCTCTTTTTTTGTCATGTGATAAAAAGAATCTAACACTCGTTGTCAATTGATATCAAGTTTTTATAAACTCGTTCTGGAAAATGTTATCAAACTCGCCAGAGACTCGTTTAATAATATTTTCCAGAACTCGTTTAATAAATTTTGATATCAATTGACAACTCATGCAAGATCCTCTATATATCCCTAGGCTAGTTATATACCGAATATTATATCACTTTGTTATATCACGCTTGCGACGTCATTAATGATATAAATGGCAGTTACATGTTGTTTGAACAACTTCGACTATACCAAATCCACGTAAGTGTCACATTGTCAAATGACAGCGACATGCGTTTGGCAGCTCACTGACGAACTCTTTCTAAACCACGTGATTGAAACCTTGCCAAAAACTAGCAGTTACGTGTATTTGTCAGAAAACACAGTGTGTATATGTGAGGACCTTTCTTTTAAGGTTTAATCATAGAACATACTCAAATTGAAAGAAAGAATACAGGAAGATTATGTATACTTAACCCTTAGCCTGCTACGCAAATGTTATCTGCTCAAATTAACGTCTGCTTCAATTTTTTAACATCGTCCGAATTTCTTCAAATTTGCTGAACTTTTTGTCTGAGTGTCAACCAGCTTGGTAACTCGGCGTCTGATCTGGATCCAGGTTATTTGAATAACTATTGCAGCCGTGAATAGCAGACAAACAGTTAATTTCCTTTTGCTGTTTGGTGCAATAAGGTCGCAGTTTTTTTCAAATTTGGAGGGGATTTATTTCAATATATAGTGAGTTTCGCTTTATGTTTGCGTATGCCAACAACAGGTTATTCACCAAACTCTATGGAGTGACCATTCATTAGAATCGTCTTGAAAAGACGATTCTAATTAGTGGTCATTTCATAGGGTTTGGAGAAGGAATAAGAACATTACCATTTTAGATACGCACGTTATCCGGTGCCCTTAAGCCGGAATTCACCATATCCGCACTGCAATATGGTCTACTAGAATAAAGCGTATAAAACTAACATAATGTCGCTAGGAATTAACGTAGTCACTTGAACTTACCTAGTCTAGCATAAAGGGTGATGAGTCATTGAGTAAATAAAACAATTTCAACAACTTAGCTTGTTAGTTAGTGTTCATAAGTACGAATGAATATAATTCAGCGCATCGATATTAACGTGGGATACATCTAGTATAATGGATATACTATTATTTTGTACTTTTGCATTGGTAGTGTGTTGTAAAATTGTCCTTGGACTACCAGACTGCGATAGGAAAATATGGAACTATAAAGATTTAGTTCCATGTGGTGATAATATGTGTTGTTGTTCAAGAAAGATGACAAATGCAAAGTGTTATAATTTTGAAAGGAATAGAACAGACCTTCCATCTCTACCCACGACCATTAAAAGCTTATATGTCGAAAATAATTATTTCGCTACTGTGTCAAGAAGTACTTTCAATAACTTGAAGGCGTCAAAGATAAAGGGGCTGCGTCTAAAAGCTAACCATATTATAAACGTGACAGAGGATGCGTTTCTGGATTTTAAGGAACTTAATAAACTTGACTTGAGCATGAATAAGAATCTTAATATTTCATCTCTTTCAAATGCTTTCAAAAGCTTACCATATGGAAATTATCTTCAACTTTTCCTTAACAATATCGCCATGACACATATATCTGACGATTTTCTAAAACACTTATATCATAGAAATATACACCTAGGAAAGATGGAACTATCAGAAAATCATTTCAACGTTTTAAACCTTAGTGCATTCCGGAAAATGAAATATTTAAGTGCGCTTAAAATATCTGGCAGTGGAATATATGAGATTGTTACAGGTTCAGCTATCAGTTTGCCTTTGTTGCAGGCGCTTGATTTAAGTTTCAACCAAATTGGTGGTCGTCCAATACCCTTCTGTCTGAAAGATGGCTACGATACATTATTCCCAAACTTGAAACGGTTGCATTTACAGGCAAATTCACTGACTGCCTTTGTTTCCAATGACTTGAACTGTCTGAAACGACTACAATATTTAGATATAGGCAAAAACCTTATCGTGACACTACACAATAACATGTTTGCAGGACTAACCAGTCTTACAGAGCTGCGGTTTTCGTACATGAACGGCAGAATAACAGAGATTGAAAACTTTTCATTCAATAGTTCTAGCCTTGAACGGCTGCAACTAGATGGTAATGCAATCAATTTTAAATCTACCATGACGAGCATATTTAATGCATCTCTGAACCTTGAAATACTTTCTTTATCTAAGAACAATTTTAATAATATTAACGATTTGGAAATCGTCAAACTTTTATCTCCACTAAAGAATCTAACGAAATTAACTGTAAGAACGGCCAACATGAGACTACCGGAGGGCTTATTGGCAGTGCTTCCAAATTTGGAATACTTGTATATAGATGACAATAAAAATAAAATTCGGAGTCTTGGAGAATCGCTGAAAAATACTAAGAACTTGAAAGTCGTTTCAGTTCAGGGAAACGGTATCCGAGTAGTTGATAAAATCTCTTTTAATGGATACACAATGGGATCGGTACATACACTTAATATGGGTAAGAATCCATTTGAATGCAATTGTGAAAATATGTGGTTCAGAAATGCTATTGATAGTCAAGGCAATATCGGTAATATAACTCTCAATGGATGGCCGTTTTATTATAAATGTGCTACAGACGGACGCACCCAAAATAAAACGAATCCATTGTTTTCATCGTACAAGCCAACACAACACTCATGTCAGAATAATCTTCTGATTGCACTGATTTGTTTAATCTCTTTCATGGTCATTAGCAGTGTTACCCTTGTTTTGGTTTACAGGTATCGCTGGTACCTGGTATACTGGGTTTATAAATCAAAATCCAGACGTGGAAAGCCGGAAAGGAACGAGGATAAAACGACAAGACAGGATGTGGCTTATGATGGTTACGTTATTTATGAATCGACAGACGCCAGGTTTGTCCACCATGACTTCCGGCTACTGATGGAAGAAAAGTTCGGATACAAACTGCACATCTGGGAACGAGATGCTTCTGCAGGGGAGCCAAAAGTAAGCGTTGTAGCAGATGCCATTTATGCTAGCAAATATGTAGTGGCAGTTATTTCGGGTGATGTTCTGGAGAACAGCTGGCTTCAGTTTCAGATTAACATAGCAGTAGACAGACAAATAGATTTGAAGAGAGATTTTCTTATTCTCATCTTGTTAGAAAATATTGACTACACAAAGCTGAACAAGTTTTGGTGTGTTATGTTCACCAGATTGCAACGTACCCAATGGTGTGCCGACAAAAACAACGTGAACAGAATAGTTTCCGAACAACAAATACTGAAGCATTTTGGAAAGACGCTTCTGGAAAGAGTGTGACATTTACTTAATCAGGAGAGACTCCACACATATACATTGTTTAAGATTTTGACAACTGGTATTACCCTTTAAACTGTTATGCATAAATATAGTCAACTGAGTAAAATAGAGTACCTATGAAAAACACATTACAACTTATATACTTGGTTGAATTAGTAGACAATTCGGTGAGTCATACAAATAGAGTGAATCAGGATCAATCACACATAACGCGTCACCTGATCTATGATTCGAATCATTTGTCATCGAAACTTGTATTCTTAGAAAAGAAGATCTAACTGCAAAAGTGTTAATGTTTAATCCCTCTTATTCTTTCTATTGCTATCAGACTCGATAGCAATGTAATTGACGGATCGCCGACAAATATGATTGACCAATCAGATAGTGCCGATGATTGGCGTCATTCCAGTGATGGCGTCGATACACCGCTCATCTACGTCAGATGTCAGAGAAAATGGCGAGCGAGTCGTTCACCATTTGCTACGACATCTGGTGTAGATGAGCGTTGTTTTGAAAACAAATGTAATTTGCGATGTTTATGTAAAAATGATGAAGCTATGCTGCTGGAGAATGTCTCGCAGATTACCGCTTCATACAGACGCAATAGTGTCCTTAAGACCGTCTTCTTTGTCGGAGATGATAAGAATTTTCTCCCTTGATTTTACTGAGCGTGACATCGGGCGCATCGGCGAACCGTCAATTATAAGATCATTAGAAAGATTATGTAGGAGAAGGGAAAGCACCAGTGTCATTATTTTTGTTTGAACGTTGTCGAATTAAAATGAGCAAATGATAATGAGCAATGTTTTCAAAAGCAATCTGATACAAATACGTCAAACGCCGTATATATATGCATTAAAGGGTAATGTCATCTGCTAATCATGAAACTTATGATGATTGGAATAAAATTATCGCAGGTCTTTGAAAACAAACTATTAATTTGGATAAAGCAAAACGAGATTACTTGAAGAATTTCTGCATCATGTCGAAACGAATATCATTCCACCTTTACTATTTTTGTCTCGATTGTAAGCAACTATTTTACACTTTTATATAATGTTTTCTTAACTTATAGCATTAAGCTTTAACTAAATTTTGAAACCATATTATTAGGAATATTCGTGCCGAAACGAAACAAAACTGTTATCATCATTGTTTCTGATCATTATTTGGCCAACGTAATGCGAAAAGGGGCACTCGGACATTGCAAACAGTGTAGACCCAGATCAGCTGCCATGTCTCTGACGTGGCATATGATCATGGTCTGCACTGTTTGAAATTGTCGAGGACATTACATTTTACCTGTAAATGAATAAAAAAAAAATTCAATGACTACGTGTTACGTTAATAGCAAGGACAAGGATCTGGGTATTCACTTTTTTCAAAGGTGCGAGTGCCCTTTTTCGTGTGATGCGGTCCAATTTTCATTTTAAATATAAATTTACGAAACAAAGGTAGTTCGATACTAAGGAACTGACTTACAAGCAACGACACTTATCATATGGTCGTTGGCCTTCAAACAACACGTATCTACCAATTTGCCGAGTTGGCACTTTCTTAGTTTGTGGGAGACTTAAGTTAGTATTCGTCACATAACACATAAAATGTCACCCACGTGATTTTAGCAGAATTCATCGGTGTTTTTCTTAAACCACGTATGTGCCATTTTGAAAAATGACACATACGTGGCTTTATAAGAAAGCCGTAGAAATAGAGCATTTTGACCATTCATTCCTTAGCGTTTATGAGGTTGCGTGTATTAAATTTGAGCATTTTATTATAATTCGTTTCTTCTGAGTAAATTTTCTTTAGTATTTTTGTTGTACAGTATACTTGCCAGTTGACGAAACATCATCAGATGAACATGTTCCTGTAGTACTCATTGTTTTTTTAGAAAAATAAAACAAATAATACATAACACAAAAATAAAAAAAATGATTGTAAAATGACGAAACGTGCTATTGATATTGAAATGTGTTTTACTGTATAACATAGCTGGGAAGAATCAAATGACACAGCCATTACTTAGATCTACGCGGTTTTAGAATTAATCGTCGATTTTTTTTAAAAAAAAATTATAAAAAAACCCAGGTATGTGCCATTGTTTTGGATTATGTCCTTTGGAAGACTGTTACGGAAAACAACGTAATTGTAATAATCTTTGCAAATAACTTGGCGTCTGATCAAGCTTCAAGCTGTTTGGCACTCAGATTGTACTAATTCTACCAAAGAAAGTTAGATAAATATATACATATATATATAAATGAGCAGGCGACAAAAAGCGCAGACAAAAATATGGCAGGCGACAATTGTCGGTTTTTTTCAAAGGAATTAGAGTTTAACTTTAGGAATAAAAGGATAGGAACTGGCCCGGCTTTTATAAAACGACTCGAGTCGAGATCATGCTCAAACTCTATTCGATTGCTACTGCACTATAATTTGGTGTGCCAGTGAATCATGGATTGTTTTCACTGGCAGACACAATTTTAGTGCAATGGCAATAAAATTGAATGAGATATTCAATGTTGAAAGTTTGAGTTTGAGCACGATCTTGCCTCGAGTCGCTTAGTGAAAGCCAGGTCAGTTCCGAAATCATGTTAATTTTATTCAAATGAGGTCATGAATATGCTATTTATAAAGCCTTTGGCGAGTTTAATCACGGTATATCTATGTAGAATAGTATGTACAGACAACGAGTGTTAGACATTCGTTTTACCACATACCAAAGCAAAACCAGAATACAAAGATTCCCATGTTTGCTTCCACTTATTTTGCAGAGTTTATTACATATACCAAATAAATAAATCAGTTTTAATTGACGTCACATTATCACACTTTTTTATGTTCATATGTTTTTACTTTCATTTGTTTAAGCTTACGTTGGACTGAAGTCACCGGTCTCTTCCTGAAAACTTGACAAGCATACTGCTAGCAAACTATATTTTAGTGTAAGTGCTCATTAAACCTTTACTCCATAAGATATTACAGACTTGTTCACAATGAAAGTATATTTTAAATACATGTAGGACGATTATATGTGATTAAGCAACACACTCATTTTGAATGTCTTTTAAATATTGTGGAAATTGTAGCGTTTGTTCATTATGAGCAAATGCTTCATTTCCGAAAATGCTTTCAAAAGCCATGTGCTACAAAGGCAAAACAATAATTTTGAAATGCTTTGATAACAAAGTGGAACAATCATTATGAGCAAATGCTTTTTTTTTTCGAAAATGCTTTTACTATCTATCTACTACATGGGCGTCAAACGGCGCGTCTTTGGATTAGAAGTTTAACTCTTTCGGCGCCAAGTTTAAAATTGTCGATTGGGACTACTTTCAGAGAAAATGTTTTAACGAAATAAATCACAAAAACGATTAAATATTTGTTGTATATTCCAAAACTGTTAACCCGGG
>JAULCE010749628.1:0-14599 GCA_032359355.1 Macoma nasuta | reverse complement strand
TGGATGGAATTTCATATAACTTCATACAATGGTAGAACTCAATGAGAGGAAGTGCAGTGTACAAGAACCATAACTCTTATTCCCTTAACCAGGGAGTTATTGCTATCTCAGATATTGTGTTTATGGATTTTGTTTAAGGATTGTTGAATTATCAAGAATTTATGCTGATTTTCTTTTAATGTAAAATGAGAGCACTTTAACTGTTGGCTATGCATTCCCATAAACAATCAGAAATCCTCCCTATTTTACTGACCATGAATGTGGGGGATGGAGCTGTCCTTCAGACGGCAATCTTGTTATTAATTGGCATTTAATGGGGGCCTTTCCTGACTTGGTCAGAGTTCTAGTTTATATTGTTAAAGATAATATAAATGCAAATAAAAATTCGATGTATTCACACTAAACAAAACAGCTAAATTCTCCATTTTTAACCCACTCACTGCTTACCCCGAACCATAGTTTCATTTGCAAACAGCTTATATCCTGAAGAGACGCCGAGTAACTCGGCGTCTCATCCGGATCCAAGCTGTTTGACACTCGACCATTGTTTTGACCAAAAATAAAGTTAACCTGTAAAGTTTGAAAAAGAAGCGATGAACAGTTATACTTAAAGAAGTTATCGGAGTACTTAGCAGTTTTGAGTATTGTATATCGATATTCAACAAGCTATGTTTTGTTCGTCAGAAACAAATCTAGTTTCGAAAATGAAAACGAGGTCGTTTGCAAACAAGACAAGCATTATTGCAATTTCCTAACCCTTATTATGACAACTGCGATCATGGTTGACTATGCAAACATCTCGGATCGAGATCAGACGCCGTAAAACTCAGCGTCTGATCACGATGCAAGATATTTGTCAATCAGACAATACTTTCTGGAAAATATAAAAGAAATGCGAAGTTATCAAACGAAGCAAACAAGAGTTCATTCTGACAACCATTCTATCAGCATGATAAATATTAATTGACAGGTCTCTCCGGGAGACATGTCTGCTCATCAGAAAGCTACGTTGATGCCCGTATGTCACATGTTTGTCGGGCATCAGGTGCTTGCTATGTCATCTTAAAAGCATTTTAATAGCATTTCCTAGGTTGACTCGATTTTACCGTAGCACTTAATCCTATTTATGAAGATTTGACTGGAGATAGGACGTCTTATTATGGGGTTTAACCCTTTAACCCGCTGTGTCTTTTGTCGTCTGCTAAAACTAACACCTGCTTGACTCTTTGTCATAGTCCGATTTGCTTCATTTGATGACACTGCCGCCTGACTGTGAAACAGCTTAAATCCATATAAGACGAAGATTTCATCATTGTTTGTGAAATTAACCACATAAGGGACTAGAGGACTTAGAATTAGGTGTGAATATAAATTTAAGGCTGCAGTTTAATGTGTCTTATGTTCAAACTTAAGTTGGCTTTACTTTTACGATTTAGCCAATACGCCTAGGTTCAGCATCTAAGATCCTAATTAGACTTTGAGTTACTAAGCGTTTTAAGTGGCAAACCGACGAAAAGTTAAAATCGTCTTAAGGCATCTATGTTCAGATGATGTTTATGCTGCATCTTACATATATACACGTCAAACTAATGAATCAACATTTTATTCCGTATATACGCCTTTTGACACCTCTGTTACAGATACCCTGTGAAAACATTACTTGAAATGGAGCATTTTCTCATGATGAGAAAGTGTTAAATTTTCCATAATGTTTACACTACCTTTTAAAAAATGCCGTTTTCCTTTCTGCTATCTTTTTTTCCTTTCATCAGATTCTTTCCTTGTGAATTTAAAATGATGTGAAACATTGAACATACATTTTGCAGCACTTTGTTTGAAGGTTATGAAGCAGATTGTGATCGTGTGTGTGTAATAACATTCGCGATATCCCATGCTTTAAACATGTGTTTATCTACTGTTTCGTAGTTTCAAAACATGACATGTGTTTGCAGTTTTAACCATATGCGTTATATGGACGTATCTGTGTTAAACTTTGCATAGTTTTGGGCTGTATATGAGCAACGAATACCCAACTATTCATCTTTATCCGAAGTGTTTGACTCTAGATTTGTAATATAGATATCATTGTAGTCAATGCGTTTATATGTAAAGCTAATATTAGTATCAATTGACGTCAATATGCTCCAGAGTCAATGGATCAGACGACCTCTAATTATTTATTCATACATTTGTATTTTTCATGTGAAGGAATGCGGTGTATAAAATTACAGTTCCAAAAGCTTCTGCCGATCTACAAAGTCATTGTTTTCCGTAAAATTGAAATAAATAGCATGTGTATAAGCTATATCGAAAAAGCTTTAAAAGAACGATATTTATAGCTGAGAGTTTAGGAAATATAATAGCCTTCACGTGTAACACAAGTGATGTTGTTATTAATGGTACAAGTATCGTGCAATAAACATCTATCTCGGTATCTAAGGAAAAGCGTTATAGCTGTTTTGTGTGTACTTTTGATATGTGTGTTTTATTTTCAATTAAGATAGGTCGAGATTTGTCACTGTACGCAAATTAGAATAATACCATCAGAAATGTGTATGTGGTTTTCTTTTCAAACATAAGAGAAATATAACAGCTATTGCCATTCAAACAAATGTTTGAACAAGCCGAGTTTTCCGGAAACCTTCTGTTTAAGGGGCTTGTCTCAGACAAAATTAAAGTGTATCTATACTATTTAAAAAACGAACTGATTGTTCTAGCCGATTTACCGACATTGCGGTGTGTTGTCTGGACAAAGTAACAACTCATACATTAAGAGTACATATTGAAGTTGCGTATTATACATTAAGAGTACATATTGAAGTTGCGTATTTATCTCCCAGATTCGTATGAATTCCAGTAATTTGGACACAATTCAGGGGAAATTAAAAAATTCTAAAATGGGGAAATATAAAATTAGAAACCGGGATATCCCGTATCCTCTACGATAAACCACATAGCTTTAACCTGTTCCTGCTAGCACGGCCATCATTTTACCGTTTAGAGCGAGATCAGATAGAGATCGATCTAGCCCCAATGATTTTGAAAATCCAGCTTTATTTTCCGATTTGGGAATTGTATTATCGATAAAGCATGTGACGATTAAGCAGGCATCAAAATTGCAAACAGGTAAAATTGGTTATCCGTAATTATCCCCTATTAGACATATGTTACAAGCAGTCATGCTTGAAGCATACACTGCACATTTGTTTGTGTTTTAGAATGGACCTGTGTTGGATAGGTTGAAAAGTTAAAGATGAAGGTTTTGACCTGGTGAAATTATAGATTACAAACAAATCAGTTATTAAATATTATTTCATATATGCTTCCTAAAACATATTACTTAATTTGTCGAATGCAAGCCCACTGAAAAAAGAAAAGCAAAGTAAATTTAGAGATTGGCAAACCCGTCCATAAGTTAAGTTATCTAGTATACACTTGCAGATGGATATAAGTTGTTTGGGATTGCCATTGATGCACTAAAGTGACATAAAGATTTATCTACTGTAATTTGAACATTTCCGACATATATCGGGTTGTCATCGGTCGCAATTTTTTTAAGGGAGACGATTAGCAACACTTCTTGAAATTTGAAGTTTAATGGGATTACATTTTTTAGAGGACCCACTAAAACTGTGTGGTTAGGCTTCCGATGCTCAAATTAAATGTGTTCGACATCTAATTGCTTATAAGTAATCACGTCATAACTGTTTTCTTGTTGAGTTATGCGCTTCATACAATTCCAAGCTCAAGCAAACCGCTCCGACAGCCACATACACATTGCTTATTGAAACCATTGCTTTAATGACGTGCAATAGTACTCATTTGCAGGATCGAATTAGTATTACAACGTTAATGGCAGATTTTTATGCCCCCACCACTAAAAGAGTGGGCATATAGATTTGTCTTTGTCCGTACGTCTGTCCGTCCGTCCGTCCGTTCCGAAAAGTTTGTGTCACGCATAACTCAAAAAGCGTTTGTACTACAGACTTGAAACTTAATGGATATATTATTCAGGGTGTGAACATGCGCACCTGGATATTTTCATCCACCCAAAATTAATATTTACAGTGTTATGGGCCTTTATTTTGTGAAAATATGGCTTTTTATTTGACAAAGCGGAAGTGGGGGAATCTGTGTCCTATGGACACATTTTCTAGTTAAAAACAGTACGAATTAGCAATTGAGTTGCACTTTTTATGTGTATATTTGAAAATATGTAGTTTTATCAGAAGACTGTGATTTAGAATATGTGTTCCAATTTGATATAGTCTCTTATAGCTCTTATATGAGTGGCAATATGCATTTTAAATTATTGTTGTTATTTTGTAAATGCATGCTGTATGTATATTGATGAGACTCAAATAAAGAATCAATTTATCTACGTTTAAATTCTGTCACAAGTTTGCACACATAGTTCAACCGAACTTTACAGGAAAGGAATATTACAAGCTTGAAGCTTTCCTTCATATCCTGTACTTTTGATGTTATATGTATATGTATTTAAAGGAAAAAAATGTTTAAACCAGCCAAACTGTGAAAGCTATGTCGCTCTTTTAAGCACACTCGGGTTTTGCACATTTAATCAATTTGATAAACAACATTGCCATAACATAAAATACACGATGAACAAATCAGAAAAACTCCAAATTCAGTTCAAAGATATATTAAATAGCCAATCATTCTGACATTGCAACGAACTCAATCGTCGATATTTTTTCCTTTTACATCGGCACAGTATAAATAACGACCGGTTTGGGTATGATAATAAGTAATCTTGGAACAGTACGGGCAAATTAAGACGGAAGGACGTTCGATTGTGGGTTGGGACTATTAAAATGTTATAATTAGTGCTACACCGCCAATCTGTACGCCAAAACTATCGTTACGCAAGTTAACAATGTGCAATAATACATATACGGTAATTGCGACTTATAATACGTTATTTATAGGTCGCAAATTTTGTCACACTGACCAATCAGATAACAGGATATTAATAATAATGATAAAATGAAATTATGGTGTCCCAATAGTGACGTAGAAAAAAAACATTCAATCGGGTCCAGAGTTTAGAGTCATTTGAAAAAATGCTTTAGTATATAATTTAGGATAAATGAATCTATAGCGATTCATAGCCACATGTAGGGTCTGTTTATGTATTTTTATAAAAATATTGTTATTGTCTTTACTAACAGTTCATACCACACTAGGCCACTGCATCTCTAATTAAGCATCGGTTAAAGTCCGCACTGATTGATACTTCTCAATTCAGTCTGTAAGTGTTTTTGTGTTTTAAAAGTCTAAAGCCAGAAACAGGAATTCTCATGAGCGCAGCTCTGTGTCCATTTCACTTTCAAATTTGAATTATAATTAGAACCTCTACATAACCAATAAGCCCCTGTCTACACCTATCACTTTCTGGGCATGTTTGCATAGGTTGTATAATGCGTTTACCTTTACATAAATATGTAATAAAAAGTTCTTCGCTGGTTAATATGTAATAACTATGCTGGTTATCAGTTATTTCAGTGCTTTGATCACTACCATGCAATCTGAACTCCGCGTATACCTTACAGCTGTTTTACAGCTTCAGTTATCATCGGATCTTTTTTAATCAATGTTTAGGAATATATAAACAGTTTGACCTTTAGGTCAGGCCCCACAAAATATGTGTCACCTTATCTAGATCCATACGGTTAACACATCCAATTAAAGTCAAACAGAATCAATAAGTCAAATGGGGGTTATTATGTAGTTTGTCAAAAAGACTTTTGATAGTACTGTATTCCAGAATATTCCTCCTGTATAAAGTGATGATATTCATGTATCCAAACAGCATTTTGATCTATTACAGATACAGTTTCGTATAATATAAGGATTCAGCAATTTCCACGAGAGGCCATTGTTCAGACTTGAACGCAATAATTGACAGGAGAGTAACTTGATAACCAGTGAAGATATGGAGAAAAAATGTCAGATAAAAATCCAAGTCTGTTACAATTAATTGCAACATTCACAGGTTTCACCACATACTCACAGCATAGATCGAAGTAACATCGTGGTGTATTCTGATTAATCAAACGCGTGATTACCACAAACTGAGGATGTAACTTAGTATTTATGCTGACAACGTGTTCATAGTTATCTCGCGTGACATTACACAGCATTGGATTTGATTGATTATTATCAACATGGGTGAACACGAACAAAGGAATAGAGTGGTGTTCCTGGGTGCAGGAGGTGTCGGCAAGAGTTCCATACTAAAGAGGTTTCTGTTTGATACCTACAGCAATGATTACCACGAAACTGTGGAGGATTTGTACTGCAAGGAATATACCATTCAGGGAGCAGAGGTGCGCGTGGACTTCCTAGATACAGCTGGAAACTTTGCATTTCCTGCAATGCGTAGACTGTCGATCGCAAATGCACACGCGTTCGTTCTAGTGTACTCTATAATCGACCAATCAACTTACGAGGAGGTTAAATGCCTTTGGGAACAAATTAAAGAGGTGAGAAGTAATTATGAAGATCTACCATGTGTTATTGTTGGGAATAAGGTTGATTTGGAAGACAACAGACAAGTTGAAAAATTCGATGCTTTAAATTGGGTGTACAACGATAGTTCCTGTGGTGCGTTTGTTGAGGTGTCTGCCAAGACCAATGAATGTGTCATAGATGTGTTCAAATTACTGATGGAAAAGGCGAAGAATCCTAGAGCGCGAATAAACGAGCCTTTTATGTCTAGAAGATTGAGTGAGCATTCTCTAGAGGTACATTCTCAGTCTGGTTCGGATGGGGCCTCGGAGAAGGCAATCGCCGCTGATAGTGGTCATAATAGTAAATTTAGTAGAAGTAGGAGTTTAATACGTCGAGGAAGTAAGCCTAAAGTAAGAAAATCAAATGCTCGCTCACAGCATCGACAAGACTGTGTCATAGCATAGACCAATACATTTATACTCGCATTAACACTCTTAAAATAACAATACTTTATATCATTTGTTTAGACCAATTCAGAGGGATATAATCTTATTAAATGGGTGCATATCTAGGCAAAATAATGTCATTTATAGCTCACCTGAGTATGCTCAGGTTAGGTATTGTGATCGTTCTCCGTCCGTCGTACGTCGTATGTCGTACAATGTATGTCGAAATTTGTATGTTCACACTTTCTTGAAAACACATCTCCTTTGAAACTACTGAATGGAATTTCACTAAACTTGGCTTGGATATTCCATGTATAGACTCCTTTGAAAGTTGTTCCAGGAATCCTATTCCATGCAAAACTATGGTTGCCATGGTAACCGAAGTGAAAACTTTAAAAACCTTCAACTCAAAAAAAAAACATTGGTCCAATTTCGTAATTATTTCACAAAAATGATCCTGGGGTTTATCTCTACCAAAATTATTCAAAATAGCATGATATGTCAAAAAACATGGCCGCCAAGAGAGGCGCCAGTTTTCCTGTTATGGTTATATAGAAAACATTGAAAACATTCTGCTCTAAATCCACTGGTCCAATTTTAAATTAATTTCACAGAAGTAATCCTTGTGTGGACCTCTACCAAAAGTACTCAAATAATTATGTTAGGTAAAAAAATAGCTTCAAGGGTAGGGCAAGCTTTCCTTATATGATAAATATAGATTTTTTTTATAACAATCTTCTTCTCAAAAACCATTGGTCCAATTTCAAATTAATTTCTTTGAATTGATCCTTTGGTTGATCTCTACCACAGTTGTTTAAGGTATGCTGATATGTCAAACAATATAGCTGCCAGAGATGAGGCTAGTTTTCCTCATTTATTTAATATAAAAAGGTTGCAAATCTTCTCCAAATAAGTTGTCTGATTTCAAATAATGTGTCAGAGATATGCTACCTCTACGCCCTGTATTTGGCCAGATGACACATTTAAAACATAGTTAACAGGGAATGGGACATTTTTTCTTATATAACAGTACTGAAAACATAGTATTTTCCCTAAAACTATTTAGTCTGATTAAGTTAGATTTTTTGCAATGGTTCTTTTGTAACCCTTGAATCGGGTGAGCGATATATTACCATAATGATCCTCTTAAATAAATTGTTTCGAAAATGTCGTCACGAGCAATTTCTCTATTTCCCACAATGTTTTCAATAGTCATCTGCTACAGAGGCGACAAAGGCGATTGTATGGAATAAAGTGTTGAGCCATTGGTTTGCTGAAACATGTGTATTTTGGCTGTACATATCTGCCTCGCATTTTACTCTTTTGTCTTACATTTTAGAATATGTTCGTTCCAAAAACATATTGTAGAATTAAACTATATGAAATCGTGAGCTCCATGAGGATGACAATGTTATATCTGAGAAGCAGCCAAGCCTTTAATAATTCTTTTGCAGCCACATTTAAAAAAATTCGACTGAAATTAGTTTAATATCGATTAATGTCACGAAGTGAAACAGAGATATAGTGACTCGTAAATCAACTTTTGTTACTATAATTTGGGCTACATATCGATAAAAAGAGAGCTAAGTTTCAGATTTTGTCGCTGCCTTTCAAATACTGAAATGTTTGCTAAGGTGCCTTTTGCGACACCTATAGAGGATCAACTATCCAAAGGAGAACACATTTGTTTTCAGGATATCTAACTGTATAAAGCAATAGAAAACAATTCATACACATCCACAAACTACAGACCAGTAGTGTCTCGGTGTCTAATTTAATCGTTAATCAAAATACTAGACGAATCGGACAAGGTTTTAAAGTAAACCACACAATTATTTTAGAAAACGACAAATTTGGCAGCGGGCCTAAGGGTTCGTCAATTTGGATGAGTCAAATTGTAAATGCGTTAATTATTAATTTGATAGTATATGCCCTTACACAAACGTTTCCACCGCTCGAAAATAGCCATGACCGCGTTATTGACGTCACACGGATATTTAAGACGTCATTTTCGTATCGTAATATGTACTTCACGCCTGCATAAGTATACTTTTATAACAGTCTACAGACGAATCCGTTGGGCATACAAGATTGCGTTTATTACTATAGCAATATTCGAGTCGGTCGTCAAATACCATAACATTTATGTATTGTATAAAGAACGCATCTCGATGAACTTTCAAAACGATGTGAGTTTCATTTGACAAAATGTCACTTACGCCATTATGGCAGTACACTAACTAAAGTTGTAGGCGTGAACATTTTTCTGATTGATCTCTCAATCGGAGTATGTTATTACACCGGTATCCATCACCAGTATCATTGTAACACTTTATCTAAAAATTCATGTCAAGATTGGTTATCAACCATTTGATGCAATACACGACTGTGGTAATATATGCAAATAGGATAGGTTCTGACAAGTAAGAACTTAACCCGGCTTTACATTTGTAAACAACGCCTGAGTCGGTGCCATAGCTGAAAAAATGAACGGAGTAGAAAATAAAATGTCTTCCGCAGTATGTACCTCCGTTATATTTAAGCTGTGGTCCCCGGATGCGCGTTGTTTACAAATGAAAAGCCCGGTTTAGCCCTCTCCGCCAACCACTTCCGTTCGATTCCAAAATGGCGAGTGTCCTTATATAAAGATATCGGGTTAAATGTGACTTTCAAAACGAGTGATTTGACAGGAACTTTTGGGTTAAATTGTCGGAATAATTATATTAAGGCTGTTTTATTATACGATATTTGATGAGAAGTTGCACATGTATACTTTTACATGGAAATGTTAAATCTTGTTTACAATCTTCATAATTAGAGCTATCGTGATATTGTGCCAGATATGATGGTCAACGTTTTGAATATGTCTTAACTGTCCTAGGATGCAATATGTCTTTTTTCATATTAAATGCCCGACTTTCAGCAATTATGAATTCTAAATTATAACAGGTAGGGTTGTTTTACTGTTTCACATACATTGATCTCTGAAAGTAACCTCCCGAAGAGCTTTCAGACAACGTATGTTTTACTTGGGTATGAACTATACCTACTGCGAACCGCAAGTAAGGTGGCTTCTTCAATTGAATCTATGACCTACGTAATGCCAATATCGGTAATATGTTTCATACGTAGAGGGTTCGATATCTTGAACAACGTGTTTTATTATTTCTATCTGAACAACTGGTTTTATTAATTTTATTAAGTGCTGTTAACGTGAATCCTAGATCTAATGTGTCTTTCTGTTCACACTCTTATTTAATTCTTGATTTTGCACATATTGATTTAAATGTGTTGTCTAAATCACTTTTTGAATATCTTGTAATATCGACCGGTTTGACAAAATGACAGTAATGTCATTTTTGAACGTCACTAACGTCATGTCGCTAAATCGCTCTGTCCAATAGCAATACATTCTGTCAGCGACAAAGAAATGGCGAATCGGATCGAAACGCTAACTCATTGTATTCAGTTTATTCATTGTGTGTACTACAGAAGATCTTCGTTTGTCTTTGACTGCTTTAACTTTTTTTTCTCTTAAACCGACTGCCCTATAAATAACGCCGCATGCTATATTTAGACTCGCTCACAATAAAAGCATCATAACAAAACACCTAGGAGTATTGGAGATGCCATTGTAAGTAATTGGGAGACGGAGCATTTGGTCCTTACGGAAAATGGTTTTCATAAGTATTCTACTACATATGCATCACAAGACATTTTATATTTGTTAGACTCGTCCCTGGTCGTTGACCAATTTGAAGATCGAGGTCCGCACCATGTGCCATTTCAATGGAAACGTGATAAAGAATAGGCCGATATGTTGCAAAAGATGGCATTTAGTACATCAACGCCAATCGTAAACGGCGTCACATTACGTGAAGTCCAAACTGTAAACAATTGAGAGCTCAAGACACATGACGTCGCCTTTTTGAAACAAACAGTATAGTATCAAAAGATATACTTAGATAAAATATTTCTGAGAACACATGAGACAGAAAACGGTTTGTTATGCCCCGCGCCCACCCATTTTTATGGGAGAAGACATATTCTTTTTGTCATAGGTGTCTGTATGTGTGTCCGTCTGTCACACATCTTGTCCGGTCGATCTCTCATGTTCCACTGCTGCTATTAAAATGAAACTTAATCTATTGAAAGAGCATGACGAGACAAACACTGTTTGCATAGACTTATTGTTGGAAATGCCTCAGCAGGATCTTAAAGAGCTAACATTACAGAATCTTATCATCGACATTCCCAGATATGTCACAGTGTGTGTGGGGTGGGAATGGTGGGGGCGGGTGGATTTGTGGAGACATCTGTTTTCAATGAAAACAACCTCAAGTTTCGTTCATTTTAGTGACAGCATACCCAATCCCCCTGCCAACGCTCGTTTCCATACTGTTATTTACTCTTGTTATGTTAACGACAACCATCTCGTTTTCATAAAAAGCGCAGCAATGTAAACTATTAAGATCGTAATGAACTAATAGAATATCCCGCGATATGTAAATTTGCTCACGATGTTATGATCGGCCCACTATCAGAGTCCGTCGTAATAGTCTTGCATATAGTTTTAAAAGGACAGACATCCAGTCGAAATTATATTGCAAAACAATTGTCTGACTATAATATTTAGCCAGCATCCTCTTATTTATGGTCAGGTTCATATCAAGTAAATATTCAATGACAAGCTTAGTTTTTCTGCAATGAAATTATTCCCGGATACATATGTTTCCTATAAAAACTCAAGGCCTATGATTAATTATGTCTTTTCCTGACCAGATGCCATAGAAGGAGAAATCAATGGCTAAGAGTTAAGCGTAGGATTTGTTTATAAGACGGGGCAATAATTAATTTGCTTTTGTCTAGAAATTCTCATTAACGACTGCAAGAGTCGGCTTAAGCAGCCTGGTAAGAGGAATAAAAATAAACTCCAAAGCTCCAGACAATGTGTGTTTTTCAAAAGTATCCATTGCATTAAACCTTTTGATGAAACCATCGTTAGAATCGTGTTAAAAAGTCTAACGTATGGTAGCGCTTTAGGGTTGACTGAAAAAATATTAGATGTTTATTCTGAATTGTTCGTGTTATGTATGTACTTCTAAAGATCTAGATATATGGGGAGAGCAAAATGGATTACAATTAATTATCAGTATCATGTTATTTTAAACCTAGAAGTCGATCGAAGTGTAAGATTGGGTTTTATATTTCCAGGATTAAACGTGTATATCATCTCTTTAAAAACTCTGATATGCCTTGAACATGTATAAAATAGCTATCCGCATTATTGAAATTTAAATCCACTCTGAATTCTTTTTTTTACATTTTCAACTGCGTTATGTTTGGTTGCAACATGACTGTGATGTCATCTGTGTTGCCTTCTGTACTGAATTTTATATAACGTAAAGTACTTATATGCTAGCAATAATTGTCAATAAACCCGTCTTAACTGTACAATATGTGTACCTTTCACAAAGCCGAAATACAAGGAATGGGGTCTAAAACCTTGTTGTATTCTGCAAATCGTCTCCACCTCAAACTTATCACTGCGTCCGTTTTCCTCTTTATCCAATAGGCTTTAAATATTCAGTAATATATCAAATAGCTTGGATGAAGATCTTACGCCGAACCATCGCACCTGAACTGAATTCAAGCTACTGCATACAAATATGACCAAACGTTACATCAGCGATTCGGCGTGTTGTCATGGTCTAAACTGTTTGAAATAATGAAGGCCAATATACGTTTGAATTTGAACGGTGAAATGATCAGAAACTAGGGAGATGACGTGGCTGAGCTCAGTGGGATTAATAGAGTATTTCCACATCCCAATGCGCATGCGCAAGCAAGTTTCGATTCGGGCCGCGTTTTAGCCTAATATTCCCTGAGGGAAAGGGGCACATTTACTTCCGGTAAAAAGTGTTCGTAATATTGAAAAGAAAAGAATGCTGAAAAGTGTAGTTAGGTGACCACAAGTGATATAATAAGAATGAAAACTGTATAATCTAAATAAGTATTAAAGCATTCTGAACGCGCGATTAATGAATAAAAGGTAGAATTTAACTTACCAAAATTTAGTTTCCTTGTAATCTCATGTAAATCCTTCCTTTCACGCTCTATCTGTCTGACCAAGTGATAATTAGAATGATTTCATAAGCGTGTCATTTTGACAACCAGTGGTCATTGCTATTTGATTTTTATACCTCAAAGTGCCGACCTTCAGAAAAGTGTCATAAATAGCGACCCCATATTGGGCGTCGAAGTGATAAGCATATTGCACGCCTTCACTTCATTAGAGGATTTCAACTTCTGTCTTTACGTGATTATTATAAAGAATGAAAATATATATTTTTTCAGATCGGACACGGAATGACTCGGAATCGGTTTCAAGACAATTAACATAAAACATATTTTCTCAATAGTGTGTGAGCATTAAATTCGTTCAAATATGATCGAAGAAGACGACAATATGGACAGATGTCATATTATGCTGAAGAAAATGTCATTTGCAACATAAGTGGCCAATCTTCTATAACAATTAGTGGATAGCAATTTTAATATACCATTACTTGGGGCCACATAATCTTCGCAAATTCTGATCTGGGAAAACAGTGTTTCTTTCCGAATGTCTATAATCCAATACATCGCAATACTTTGGTGTCTGACCTGGCTCCAAACTATTTGACAAATCAGGCATGACATTATTAACACATTTTCACAAACATTTTCAAACTAAATGCTAAATAATGTTTCTTAGCTGTTCATCCATTTTAGTTGAAGTATTCGTAACATATCATGAAAACATAAATGGGTTTACATAATTTGACATGTTCATTACGTTCAAACATAGATAAACTAAACAGCAGTTTGAGCTGATCCCCACTATTCGTGCAATAATTAAAGTAGGGTTAAAGAAGACATCATCTTAGAAAACGTCTGTGGCTTCTTGGGGGAAAAGGATATAGCTGGTAAACTGCCATAGTGACAGACAACATGAAGTAAACCATGTTTTACTGTGTAAACCTAGTCAAATCACATAATCTTTTGTAGCAACACCTAACCAGGATCTACACTGCTTGCACCAGAAGAGGTCAGTCTTCTATATAATAAAATGGGCGTACCATGATTAAACAGCACATATCCTCACAGCTTCAGATCTGGGATGACACTTCCCTCTTTTTCGAATGCCCAATTAACCCTTCGCCTGCTACGAAAAGTGTCGTCTGCTTCATTTTTAAATATCGTCCGATTTTCTTGAAATTTGGTGAACCTATTGTCTGAGTGTCAAGTAACTCGGCGTCTGATCCGGATCCAAGCTGTTTGAATTATCATTGTAGTCGCGAACAGCAGGCTAAGGGTTAACGATAAAATCGCCATCTGACTCAAAACTGATAGGCATCAATAGTTAAACGATGTCAAACAAATGACATAAAACATTTATCTATCATAAAATATAACAAGTTTCTTTGATCTTATGCAATTGCAGCTCAATAGCCCATCGTTACAACCAAAGTAGTTAATTGTTAACCGAACGTAAGTGTGCACGGGTTATATGCTAGGTATACACTTCACTTTGCTACTACGTGTACTTCAAATCAGACGCCGTTTGACATGACATCCGATCTGGATGAACATGTAGTAGTTAGATATACCTAATCCGATCTCGCGTATAAAGTTGC
>JAULCE010749517.1:0-14604 GCA_032359355.1 Macoma nasuta | reverse complement strand
GATCTGGGACTGCACTATTTTCAATGGCGCATTTAGGCGACTGCGGCGGTGAAAGAGTTAAAATTCCCGCTATTCAAACCTAAGGGGATATTTGCAAACAGCTAGCATCCGGACCAAACACCCGGTTATAGTTGTTTGATTAACAGATAAAACATTAAAATACATTTGAAGTACGATTCACTGTGAGGGATTAAGCACGATTGACGAACTCTTCTTTTGCGTTCAAGGTATTTTGAAGCAATATCTAAAACTTAGTAAGGTAAATGCAAGATTGATACCCAACTTTGTTAACAACTAAACAGAAGAGATCCCGTGTCACAAATGCAAACAAACTTCTGAAATTGTACCCAAACTATAACAAAACAACTTTCGACAATTTAGTAATGATGATGAGCTAAATTTATTCCTATATAAATATTTTCTTTTTTGGTAAAAAAGTCTTAGCCTAGACAACAATTTCAAATTTTGCCGCATACGTGTTAAATATAATAAGTCACATACTCAATGCAACAATTCAGGCTATTTATTCTGTACAAATTCATATCCATATGAATTAAAAAATACATTTCACCTTTATCATTCAGACAAAATCGCATTTGCTTAAATATTAAATATTTTTTTCAAAACACTATAAATTAGGGGAAAATATATCGCATTGCTAAGCAGCTCGAATTTTAGATCAGATTCTGAGTTACAATGCATCTGATATAAATAAGCCTTAAACTTTGTACATACTGACTGTTGAATTTGGCTGTTGAATAAAGGTTATAATTCTCTGGCACTATCACCTTAAATATCATACAAGGACTACTATGTAAAAGATAAACAGTATGTATATATGAAGTGGGTGAGGTCTAAATAGCTGAGCAATACAATTTTATTCCAAATGTTTGTATTAAATCAAATAAAATTGATATGCATACTAAATATCAAAGATCTTTTATACTTTAGCAAATAAAAAGATCTAGCATATACTTTCACTTTCACTTCCTGGCTCTGCTTTCACTGCAACATTCACTCTCACTTCCTGACTCTGAGCTTACTAAACAATCACTCTTCTGTTTGCTCTGCTTTCACTAAAAAATTCAATATCACTTTCTGGATCTGCTTGCACTTAATAATATCCTCTCGCTTTCGGTCACTGCAGTTACTAAAACCTTCACTCTCACTTTTTCGGTCTGCTTTCACTTTAAACTTCACTCTCTCTTTCTGCTTTCACTTAATTTAAAAAGCTTAAATTTTGCATTCTGACAAAACTGGAATAACAAGGAACGAATCTGTAAACCTATGCGAAAGAAAAATGCTTATTTCGAATATTGAAATCATTGAAGGAAATGTTGCAAGAAAATTGCTCTATTACCTACAATGTTTTCAATGGTCATCATGTAGAGAGAAGATAACACAAGTGTTTTGTGGAGGATCGAATAATAGCAGCGCATTTTATCGGTAATTTGTTCATAAGAAAAGGTTCCAATGCCAGCGTTGGTAGAAATAAAACATATTTTTTATGAGCCAAAATTCAGCCGAAACCTGTAAATGATTTATCAAAGAGCTCATCTAAGTTTGTTTGTATTTGAGAAATTTCCAAAGTGTATAGAGTACCATATACTTTACACTTTTACTCTATATATACGATTTTGACGCCTCTGTAGCGGATAGCTATTACAAACATTGTGGTAAGTGGAGCATAACTTTTGCTCATAATGAGCAAATCCTCGACTGTGACAATGTTTTCAAAACATTTTTATTTTAATTGTATACATCCTAGATAGTACCTTTTATCATAAACATGTAAGTTAATTATGAGCGAATCTTTAAATATCATATTTAGAAAAGGCTTTACCATCAAGGGGTTCAATCTTTGATTGTCGTATACGTCTAACTTGAAATTGAATTAAATTGATAGCATATTCAATAAAGAAGGTAGGTGACAGACAATCTGGTATAATTTATCTTATCTTTTAGTTCAGACCCTGAAATATCCAATGCATTTACTTATCGCGTCTCAAGCATGGTCCCCAGCTTCAAACATATCAAACAAGCTAGGAGCCATTCTTAACTAGCATGTTTGTATATGGGTTTGTGAATTCCAACCAAGACAGTTCTTGTCAAATGGGATTTTTCTATCATGTATCATCTTTTTTTTAATACAGAGAAATCTGATTAATCATGCCAATATAAATATCTGTTTAATAAATATTCGAAAAGAGCTGAGTCTGAAATGAATATTCAGCATAAACGAGGGGGAAAATGATAGGATTAAGAGCTGGCTTGATCAACTGATTGTCACGCCTAGTTGACTTAACATCACCCGCCGAAGATAGAGTCTTCTTTCTTTCATTATTTTATTTTTTTCTCACATTTGGTCAAAACATGATATCTGAGTGAATGAAAACACTTAATTTTGCCATTTAAACAGGTAAGTGCATGATCAAAAGCAGCAATGTTAACTTATACGAAATCTAAATCTTGGTTTTCAAACAAGTGCACTTGTAATATCAGTTCAACATATCATTTTGTCACAATAATGACTTTCTTATCAATGACATAAAATTATACAGACATATAACAAAGAAATCTAGTGAAAACTAGAACTGACGCCTTAGGCAGTTTGTATTTACTCTTGAAATAGAATGGTTCATCTATAGACATGAATTAAGAAAATAATGATATTTAGATAACAATTCTCTTTACAATTTTGGCCGTGAAATGCAAAATTTACATTTTACACACATGTCTTAATCATGCATTTTTCTCGTCATCACGATGCAGCTTATATTTCATTTGAAGCATTGTATCTTTCATGCAAGCTTGTCGGAGTTACAGAGAGATACGTATTTCACCTACATATGGACATTCGGGCATCCGGACATCCGAACAGACATGCAACTGATTAAAGTATACCCCTCTGACTAGTCAGGTAGGTATACTGAGTGAAATATTGATACAAAATATTGAATCCTTTACCTCAATACTTAGTTTTCCCTAGTGCAGTCGTTTACTTTTTGAGGAAAGTGTGGGAAAAAAGTACACATTCGATTTATCTGTAGAAGATAACTTTTGAAAATATTATGGAAAATGCTGTTTTTGCTCATCATAAGGAAAGGCTCCGGTTCTCACAACGCTTTCAAAACCATTCAAAACTGGCAATTGTCCTTCTCTCTATTTTTCCCCTGCAATTACCCACCTGCAAAGAGCATGTAAAGATACTGACCATGTCTCTGTCAGTCATCATTTTATTCATATCACCGTTCATTGAACAACCTTGGAAGATGTCAACCCAGGAATATTTACTGTAAAATCATATAAAAAAGAAACAGAAGTTTTTGGAAGATTTTAAGCTTTTTCTTATTGCCATAAAATCAGAACTGACCCGCCCCCATCGGCCTTGATTTTTTTTGAGCCCTCTATAAGAGAGCTTGACAATGCCGTTCGTATGTCCGTTGAGTGTATATTGTGTGTCTGTGGGTACGTTCCTCCATGAGACGATCCGTCCGACTTTGTCCGGACTGAAACTTCCTTGCTGATTAAAGGATTTTCAAGGCATAATTGTTAACTGTCATCAGCTGATGTGTCGCATACAATTACCAGGCCCGTTTTTACCTGGTCGTTGTAACAAATCGAGGCTTAAGGTCAAATTTGATACTAAAAGGGCTAAGCTGATGTGTCGCATATAATAAACAGGCCCTTTCCTACCAGGTCAAAGTCACAAATTGAGGTCAAAGGTAAACTTTAAGACTAAACAAGGCCTGTCCTAGCTGTAACTTCCTTGCTGATTGAAGGTTTTTGAAAATACGAGGCCCAAATTTTTCACTGTCGTAAACTGATGTATCGCATACAATAAACAGGCCACTTCCTACTAGGTCAAAGTCAGAAATTGAAGTCAAATGTAAAAATTAAAGACTACAAATGCTTGTCCTAGCTATAACTTTCTTCCTGATTGAAGTATTTTCAAATAACATGGCACATGTGTTCACTGTCATGAGCTGATGTATCACGTATAATAAACCAGGGCCCTACATACCAGGCCAAGATCATAAATTAAAGGTCAACTTTAAGACTAAAAGGCATTGGCTGGTCTATTACTTTCTTGCAGATTGAAGGAATCTCAACTAACTTGGCACATTTGTTTGAAGTAATAGGAAGCAGGTTTGTAGCTTCAATTTTAAGATCACAACCTCTGGTCAAACGTCAAAACGAGAACGAAAGTACTGCCGCCCTATCCGGACTCAACTTCCACATGCATCGCATGACTTTAACACAACTTGGCATGAAGGTTAACCTTCATGAGGCAGTGTGTTGCGTGATAAGATGATATGTCGCGTGCATAACCCAGTTCTGTAGCAAATTATTCAAAGTTTTGGTGTGCCTGATCAATGCACATATCCAATGTGCCTGATCATACTTCGAGTGGATTGCTTATAACTGGGCCGCATTATGACAACAGTGTTGTTACTCTGGTCACAGGTAGATGTGATGCGAGACATGTGGTATGTGATATAAAATCAACCATTAAACAGATTCGGAAGAGTACCACCCAAAGATAATCTCTTTGAAATCAATTGTGAAATTTGACCAGTAGTTTAGGAAAAAAATAATATTTAAATAAAAATGTTGTATAGCAAACTCTCCGGGTCGGCCATGATTTAAGTAATATTTGTTGAACAACTTTGGTAAACAACTTCCAAAAGATGGTTTTTGTCATTTTCTAGACATTTGACAATTTGGAGGAGAAACTTTATAATGTTTAAGATATAGCCATATATAAAAAAAACTGGTCCGCCCATGTCGACTGCTTTGTATCATGTCACTTTTCCCTGTACAAGAATACTTTCTTTGAGTTTATTTTGAAATTGAACCAGTTGTTTCGAAGAAAACGATTGTCAAACGTTTCCATAAAGCCATATTAGGTAAAACAGGTACCGCCCCTTTCGGCCATGGTTATTGTTATATCGTCATTTATTGAACTCCTTTCCAAGGATCATTTCTAAGGAAATTGTTTGCATAAAGGACAAGTGGATTTTGGATAAGGAGATTTCCAAAAAATTATATTTAACCATATTTGGAAAACCGGTCAAAACCCTAGCAGTAAAGTCTTTGCCATACCATTATTAAATGAACGACTGATTTTACTTTACCTAATGATAGTTTCTGAAAAAAAAAAGTATTGGACCAGTAGTTTAGGAGATGATTTTCATATAGCCATATAAGGTAAACGGTCCCCTCCCCTATCAGATCTGTTTTTGTTATATCATCATTCCTTGAACAACTTTGAACGAGGTTCACCTAAGGATTGTTTCTGTGGATTTATTTAAAGATTAAAAAAGTATGTTTAAGACTAAATATATGAAAACTTGTCTTGGCCCCATGCGGACATGTTTTTTGCCATATTTTCATTATTGAACTTATATAGAGGTATATCCAAGAAAAGTATATATTTTTGTTTAACAAGTTTAGAAATTATCTATCACAGGAACTCTTCTATGAAATTATTTTTTTGATATTTAAAAGGCGTCGTACGAGCAGATATACGAAGTAGTTTTACTCTCTTTGCCATAGCAACCTTTTGGAAAAAAAGGACTTTCCCAAAACTAACCCAGCTATGTTTTGAAAATGTCCAGTAGTTTCAGATAAGAGCTTGCTTAAAAAATGGTGGTTATACGACACGACACACGACGTAAGACTAAAGACGTACGACGTACGTCGGGTGGAGGCCAATCACAATAGCATATTCAGGTGAGCTTGAAATGGCATAAGAGCTAAAAGGCTTATTAAGACTAGATACCGATGGACTATTTATCGCATTTGGCATCTAATAACATACATTTTACCTACTGCATACTAAAGGCCATTTAGCGATGACTTATGCTTATAGTCCGGACCAAACTGAACATTTCATTCGTATTTTAATAGCCGTGGTATTATGAGAGCATTTACGAAACAGCATGAAATTCAAAATTACGTAAAAAACAGCTGATCCCTAAAGACATTAACAACTTGATAAAATCACTCTTCAACTTCCGAATTACAAAATGACTATGTGAAAAATGCATAGCCTGAAATGTATTGGACAATCTGTATGACAGAGTCATCAACTGTTTGATACTGAAATAACACAAAACTTAACTTATGTTTTTACAACAATAATAAGACAAACATCATGAAGTGAAGCATGAATTTAAATATTGAAAATTCAGAATACAAACATTGTACATGTCAAAATACAATGGCACAGAGAATAGTAGTAAAAACTGGAAATAGGATCAAAGTATCATTTGCTCTGTCAAACATATTCGATTAAAAACATCTTGGATAGTATATTAAAAATAACGTGTATACATAGCCCATATGACCCCCAAAGGAACCTACACTTGATTTACACTGTAAACATAGTTTTAATCAGCAAATAAAAACAATGTATTAACTGAAATATTTCTGAATGTGTTTCTCAGAAATGTATTTGGCCTATGAAAACAGTGTAGAACAAGGTCAGATGACTCTTTAAGGAGCCCTCTGATCTGGGTCTACATTGTTGTCTAAATATTGGGGGTTATTGAATGCATTTATATATATTCAAACAAGGAAGCTAATAAAGTTTTATTAAACATTTTAAGGTTGATATATGTTTAAAGGGTAAGGCGAGACATTTAAAACGTTATATGTAAAGCTATTTCCCTGCTTAATATAAAGGTATTTTACTATCAACCGAAAATATATCTTACTAGTTAATGTTTTGCGTTAAAATGAACTGATACATAACAACAGCGTAATTAGCTCCGTAAAAATACATACCTCATTTTCTACTGTTAAGACAGATCAATCCACTACTACTGTTTGTTTACTTTAATTCCTCATTTCTTCATTCTAAACTTGTTTCATCTCGTGATCCATCATAAGAACTGCCTCAAATCAACTATAAAAAGATCATCCCAAGACATGGTTTTGGACTTTTTTTACTTAACAACAACAAAAACATAAAAACAAAAGAATTCAGAAATCAGGTAAGGCAGTTAAAATACCGATAGATCTATCCATAACTCAACATGTTCATCACAGTCGATTCTATAATCAGTTTATTCTTTTGAGGACTTATTCTTAAATGTTGTCTACATAAAAAAAACATAATTATTTGCTCGTTTGTGCCTCTAAAGTCAGTTTATATTTACAGGTAGAACTAAATTCAATAGTATACTGTAATTTGATAATATCGTCATTTGGGGAAAAGTTCGGATCCATTCACGTGTTCCCTGAAATAAAGCAAAATCAAAAGTTATACTTTTAGAAAACATTATACACCTTTGGAAACAATTCAATATTCAGATCACGCGTAGATACTTTCATAACTAAAGATTGAGTTTGGTGATGATGTTTTACTTTCAAATCAATTTTGGAAACTGGTGGGGCCAGATCTGAGATTGAATTTGATGATTATGTATTACCTGAAAAAATATCTTTGCACTTGGTGGTGCTAGATCTGAGATTCTTACTGTCCTAATATTTAGAACCTTTTATTGCAATCCATTCAGGAAGAGTTAATCATTAGTGTGTTATGAGTTTGACTTAGTATAGTAAAACCTTGTATATACATTATCATTTGAAGTCCAGTAAGATATTTCAAACAGTGAAATTGATAAAACGCACAAAAGGTAAGAGACAATATTGACAGCAAGCATGAACAAACATGTATCAAAGTACACACTGAATCGCATTCATAAATTGAATATATACTTTTTTAACAACATCAAACATGATGAATATGGTTATCATTTTCGGACAAAACTGACAGTCAGAGCTAAAAAAAAAACTGTATTCATTGAATAGTTAAGGCCTTGTGTGTCTTGTGTGTGTGTGCATTCGAATTATTTCATATTTTTATGTCGTAACAATGTAACATTACAAGCTTAATAAAAAGGGTAATATAACCTAAAATGCTTTAAAAGCATATTCTCAAAAGTGAAGACCTGGATTACAGGTGTAAACAACTTGATATTATAGAAACCAATTTTACACCCATACCAATTTATAACAACCAGTGAAGTCCCAATCTCGAGCTAGCAAAGTTTCAGTGCAGTGACAATAAAATTAAAGTCGTTATCACTGTAGATAAAGTTTGATATTGAACATGATCTCGAAAAGATGACAAAAACGGGGCCTGGTCAGATCAAATGAGTAGATTACATTTTGTGGTGAAAAATTTAGCCGCTCCCTCTGAGGTAAAGACAAAAGTATAGTATCTCATCTCCATCCTTTAAGAAGTGAACACTTTTGGAAGGCGTTATTGAGTAAGAAGCTATATGACTTAAACACAATTATAAATCGAGATTACGTTTGTCTTTCTCAAAGCAGTCAATGGTATTGGGATTATATGACTACATGGCGAGTTAGATGATGCATATAAACAGATGCAATCATATGCCCACGTTGCAAGTCGGAGTACGCATTTACTGATGATATCGGTATTTGTTTTTAGGACTGAGTTGAGTTGAGTAAGTTGAGTAATTCTATCCTTATCAAAGCTTGCTTTGTACTATTTGACAAACGTTCACTTTCTAACATACGTATACTTTTGTTAACCATGAAATTACTTGCAAACTATTTGTATCAAATTCATTCTCTTCAAAATGTGGCAATAAACATTGCTCGTTTTGTCTGCTGTTATCATGATGAAAAAGATAACGTTTTGGAAACATCTAGTTAAGTTTTAGAAGGTTTTCTTTGTTTATAATATGTGGGGGGTTGTTTTGTTGGCTTTTCCGTCGCTTTGACAGCTTTTCATACAATTGGCAACGACTGGCGAATTACTAGTAGATAAATAACCCCAAAACCACTGACACAAGCAAGACGGATATCCTTTCATAATATATTGCAAATCGGAAACTACAAACCTTAACCCAGGAATCCCCTTTTGGGCAGAAAAATGCATCTTTATGTCATGAAAATATATGAATTGTTATGCTTCATAGTATTTTTGTCCAGTTTTTCCTCATTTCATTCTAGCAACACCTATTATATTAGTATTTTAATGAGAAATGGGGTCTTACTGCATTCGCAGTCGAATAAATGGCACCTACTTGATGTATGACCAGTATTAGTTTGACTTATCTTTGAAATTAACAAAGCAGCATTTTCAGACTAAAAACTACTTGGTTGATTAACTCAATACCAGATCTTGCAAATGAAGTCCGAATAGGAATGGAATCAAATTGATATACCCTTGGTGCAACGGTTTTTGTTATCCTGCTCTCATCTCTAAAACATGTATTTATTAAGCACATCAAGTGTCTTTTGAGAATTTTGAACAAGTTCATTCATTATATTTAACCACAATCAAATCGGCACTATTTAGAAGTTAAACCAGTAAAACTTTCAATTTAACAAGCTTAATTAATATTTATGACAACAAAAGATTTGAAAATTCCAGACAATGTTTATCAGGATCTGTTAGAATTAGGACAAGATGATATGCAAAAGTTCTACAAACCGCTTTGAGAGAAAATTAAGCTAAATCGAATAGCCATCGCAAACAGTGTAGAGCCTAATCAAAAGCAATTTCAGATTGAAAAGTTAAATAATCTGCTTGTCTGTGTTTTTTTGGCAATAAAAAGGATTAAAGTTATAAAGGGAACGTGAAAACTCTTAATTTTATGGTCATTCCTAAAATAACTGTGACGATCCTTAAGATCTGACAAAATAAAATGTGAAGAAAAGGATCAACAAATAGACAAGTAGACATATACCTATACGAATGACAGGAAGAAATGTAAGTGTGAATAACACGTTCCGCCTAGTCGGGTGTTATGTAAGCGTTGTATGATAAATACTCATATCGAATCTTAGTCATGATATAACACAACTATATAAATTACCGCTGATTATAAAAAATGGTTATGTATCTTCCTTTATGGGCATAACAATGTGTTTTGTAACCCTTTAATTTATAGTGACTAAGATTCCAGATGACCTTTGAAAACATTGTGGGAAATCGGGCAGTTGCTCATCTTGAGCAAATGTTTCATTTTCACTAATGTGAAATGTCCAAGATATTCTTTCTTTTCCATCATATTGTTCTAATGTACGTGAGCCTAAAATAGCACATTGAGTCATAAAACAGCACACGGAGTTAATTGTTAAGAGGAAGAAAACTGTCGTCAAACAATGACAAACTAGTGACTTAACACATCAGATAACTACCAAACAATCCCATATCATAGGAAAGTTAGCATAAAAGCTTTAAGCTAGTATGCTCCTTGTGAAATATCTAGCAAATCACACCATAAATCTTGGCTGAAAAATAGTTGCAACGTTCTATATTTTGATAAGATTAATAATTGAATGAATTCATTTGAATAAACCAGCATTCACGGGAGTTGAAATGCACCCAAATACTAATTTGTGCAGGCAATTGTACACAACATGTACCGGGCATTGCATAATTCCAGTCTTAATTTGAATTAACCCTCCCACCTAAAGGCGAGAAAGGCCGCCCTATTGGCAGCGTTGGGTTATATTAATTAACGTTTAGAAAGTATATGACATGTAGAGTTCATAGAGCTACTACCTAATTTAATACTTCATATACAATTTATTTTTTTCAAAAACGCTAGCTGAGATATATTTTCAAATATCAAAATTGTACATAGGTTTATATTGCCTATGGTTGACGCATGTCTCAATTACTGAAATGTATAATTTATTCTTGCATCTTTGTATATTTATGTTATCTGCTGCTGTTGCTAAAAGCCCTGTAGCTTAGTGAAATGCCTTGTTCATTTTTTTTCACCTAAATACTATAAATAATGACAAAAACTTCCAAACTCTATTAAGCTGCCATACAAAAAGAAGGAATGGAAATTGACCCCTTAATGTATAACTTAATTGAGCTTTCTGTGTTACTGTAATGCTGCATTAAGTGACAACCTGTCTACACTACCATATTGACATCGTTATTTTAATGGATGCTTAGTACAAGAATGCTTGTATATCATCATATTTACCTTTTGATGGCAACTAACATGTGGCAAAATTCTGATTGAATATTTGATTAACAAAAGACGGAACAATTAACATGTTGTATAAATAAAGAATAAAGACTCTTTGGGTTTGATACATTAACGTACACAATGCATACTTCCGGTAAATAAATGTAATCATTTATATGGAAGTCGATTTCACTTGGTTGATAATTATTGGAGATACATTTATTGTTGTATGTTTTTCTATAAAACATATGCTTTGGCAAGTATTGATTACTTATGATTTGTATGACTTTGTTTACATAGCAATATAATAATAAGTTATACATTTTATCTGCATATTCTTTGTCAGCCTTTATTCAGCTAAGGAAAAATAAGTGCATCGTTTATATATATACTCATTATATCAACCAATGCATAAATTAATCATTTTGTCACTTACTTTTAAGCCTCAAACGTGCAAAGACGTTATAAGTATAACTACTAGAGGGAGTCCAATTCCAAGCCCAACTCCAAGTCGAACTTTGCCGCCAGATGTTAAGCTACCTGGAAATAACCAGAAGCCTGTTTAATCAAAATGGTAATTCTAAATAAATAAGGAGTTAACATTACACTTTACTATGTGATCTTCGACAGTTTAATCCTTCTAATCAATGTGATAGTAATTACAAATAGCTTAGATCAAATTAAGGTCACGAGGCCACTTCTCAAAAAAGAGCTCTCATACACTCAGGTAACTCTTTCTTCCACAGTTGCAAGTCACTTAACACCTCTGTTGTTAATGACTATTGAAGACCTTATAGGAAACTATGTTTCATTTCCTTACAATGACGAGACAGTATTCGATCAAGCAGGACACAGTACAAATAATAGCTGATCCCTGTACACAAACACACGTTTGATTCATTTTAAAGAAGCAGGAAAGCAATGCATGTATGTCTACATTAAAAATACTGTTAAAGTGAAAATGTCACTAGACCACTGACAGCCATCTCCGTTCGCATAGACAAATAAAGTATGAACGCTGACCTTATCACGCACAACTGCATGAATTCAGAATTAAGCTCACGTTTTTACAAATAGCGAGGTAATATTGAATTTCCCCGAGATGAAACGTCTTGCATGGGAACCGCGTATGAAAACATAATCATTTCGACAAGCAGTTTGTCCTCAGCTGTTTCATGGATACGATCAACCCTTTATTCGAATAACAGCGGATGTTTATTTTCCAGGTGTGGCAAGAAGGTTTCGATAAATAGAAACTAGCCGTTTTACACCAACACAATTCAAAACGGCGACTTAAAAAATCACCGGTCCATATGCGGTGTGTACACAAAATGTTCCCCAGTTCTAAATGTTGCGTTGTGTTTTGTATCTTTGAATAATGTTTTTACAACTCTTTTGGGTTGTTTTATTAAAAATGCTCTTTATGTGCTTGCAATTTTGATTATATCGTTCAAAGTTATGATAGAGGTCGGTAAAACAGTAAATCTGGCTTCAGAAAACTGTGCTCTTCTCATTTGTTTTCATTTTCACTGTTAAACAATGCATAACCGGATAAACTGATCATGGTATCATGGTAGCGTTTATTCTTTCATTTGATATGACAGTCTGAATGCATCTCTCATCTTGTTCACAATTCTGAATTTCCCGAGTTAACAAAGTCAAAAAAGTAGATCGTATATCTACTTTGCATTCATCAAACAATGAATGTATCTTTTCGGAACAAATCAGAAACAGATGACACTCTATTGACACAAGCTGTGTTTTACTTGATTGCGTAATATAAACATGATAATATTTTCTAGCATGCCATTCGTAACTCAAAAAAATATTACTGGTGATGCTTGACATGTTATTTTAATAGTCAAACCGAACACACAAAGATCTGCTAATTTAATGACTTTTTTATGAAATCATCTTAATTAATGTTAATGAAATAAATAAATCTGTTCAGCTTTTCAAGTGCAATGAGGATAAATGATGTTAAAATATTTAATGCCAAGAGTGTGATGATTGGGGATTCATTCCTTTTCATAGAACGCCAGCATCTGGCTGAGATGAAAATTTCGTTGTCTGTGCCAGGTTAATAACGCACATTTAAACTCTAAAAACCGAATTGGAACTTTTGCCAGATTTGGCATTGCTATGACACAATCATAGGCAGACAGAAGCTATCGCAACAATAGAATACATATTAAAATTATGAAACTTGATATTAAGAATAAACGAACTAATAATAAATTTAAAAGTGGGAAATCCAAAACGTTTTAAGAAATGAACCAATTTAGGAACTCTCAATTCTAACCAATCAACTCCCATTACAAATCAATAGTATCTACTCGACCATCTCTGGACAAGCTCGGATTGTTTTCAACATTTTAACCCACACATCGACCGCATAGTTTTGTTTGAAGCGTCAACTAGTACTGTCTTTCGCCCTTTCCTTGCTCGAATACATATTCTAAGCAAACATTTTGGATCTGCAATGGACAACATTTATTTGTTCTATATAGGGCCGAAACTGCATGAATTGTAACTTATTTTGACTTAAGATGTAAGGTTGGAAATGTATATATTGGTATATCCGAATTCTTTAATTTGCATGGGACTATGTTTAATTTAACCTTTTCCTCGAGAGCCTAAATTGCATTTTTTAACATAGGAAATAGAAATAAGTCAGCACACTTGGTAGTCTTGAATAACAATTAAACAATTATGTCGTTGCAACATCGGGCAAACAGATGTGTTGATGTATATTTAATTATCGTGTTTTCTTAACCCATAACCTGTTATTTAAATTATCGTCTGTTTAAGTTTCGCACATCATTCGAATTTCCGAAAACCGTTTAAATAATCATCATCATCGTAAATTACGGGCTTAGGATTGCAAATTATATTTTTTATAACAAAGACACTTGTTTTCCTTATTTTACTCAAAGAATTCACTTGACACTCGACCTTAACAAAATGTTTGAACCAGTCAGACGTACTCATAGTTATAAAATTATACATGTTGTTGGAGATAAATTTGAACCTTTCTTTCACAAAACATCCTATTTATGTTTCAAACAACGACCTATACAATCAGATTTAATGGCGCCTTCACAGATTGCTCTAAGAACGTCCACCATATGCAATAGTAACAGTGAAAGTGTAAGTGGGCCTCGAATGCAGGTCGCAATTGGCTTATGGTTTATTTTGAGCAAAATTCTCTGAGATAACTAAAGCTATGTTTTACATCGAATTCTTTTACGACATATTGGTCTGCCTAGGTGTAGACTCCTTCTTCGGAGGGAAATATGAAATTAACAAAGTCTCTAGTTGAAAGTTTAGGGCTCGATCGGAATAAAGGCAACACGGTGTTTAACTCTTGTATCAAGCTAAGGACACATCGAGACATGGCACTTAAAACTAGATAAGGTCACAAGGCGGTTTGGGGCTTGTGAGATGGAAAGAGTTAAATATATGGCCCGCGTCATGCGAAAAAATGCACTCGGACATAGCAAACAGTGTAGTTCTGTAAAAGGGAGATCTTTCAAAACCACGAAAATCAATTCATATAGAGAAAATTGCAGACTCGGTTTTATTGAGTCTGTTCATGAGTAGTAATTCAAGATGCAACACTACT